>PVIJ01003366.1:92334-136956 GCA_004024925.1 Scalopus aquaticus | reverse complement strand
CCAGCCCCGAGGCCCCCCCCAACCGCCCCGCCCCTGACCGCTCCCCGCGGCCTGGGGAGTCGAGAGGCTTTGCTCAGGGCGTCCTTCCCCGAAACCGGGAGATGCACGCAAGGGCCGTTTTTGGTTTTGGAAGAAGTGACATTTCTTCAGTCCACCAATGACAAACGGGGGTGCGGCCTCGCGCCCCGCTCGGAGAGCAGATGCGCCTGTTGGCTTGGACTGGCAGTCAGCGGGGAAGGCAGCGGCCATGCGGCACCCCCCTAGCTCAGGACTCGGGGTGCCCTTCCCTCAGGGGCACCTGCACGGAATGGGGGTTCCTGCTCCCTCTCGGAGCTTGCGCGGGGGGACCCCAGCAGGCTCTGGGGGACACTCACACCGCCTGCTGCGGGGCGCGGGGCGGCCCACTGGTGCTCAGGTTCTGGCCCCATGAGGCCGGCCAGCCCCTCGAAGTCCCGTGCGGCCAGCAGGGCTCTGTCCCGCGGGGCTCAGCCTGGCCGCAGCCTCCGCAGCCTCCCCGCGCCCTGGCCCCGCCGCGCCCTCCACGGCACCGGCCACCCTCTCCCTGGCCTCTCCGCTGGTCCCTCTTTCAGCAGCGGGGCCCGCCGTGCGCGCCTCCTTCCCCGCTTGTTCCTGGCTGCCCCCCAGCGCCTCTCGGTCTCCACTGTCCGCCGCGGGAGGCAGAGCCCCCAGTGTCCGACTGCCGGACGGCGGAATTCACCGGAAACTTGAAGGGGGAGCGTTGCTCCTGCGCGGCTCAAATCAAAGCGGGACAGACCCCCAGCCTCGCGCCGTCCCCCCCCCCCCCCACGGCCCTGGCCGGTGCAGCAGGGGCTCACCTGGGAGGCGCAGCAGGGTGAGGAGGCCGAGGCTCACCCGCAGCAGAGTAAAGCTTTTATTTGCACACTTTTTACAGCCTCCGAGAGCCTCAGGGCGCGGCCCCCCTCCGTGCCGGGGTCTCTGTCTCACCGCCGGCCCCAGCCCATTCCGGGGAGTCCCGCGCAGGGAGCGGCCGCAGACAGCCGGCCCCGTCGCGGCTCCTTCCGCCATAATCCCGCGGATCGACTCTGTCTTCTCCAGACGGTTAGAGACGGCCCTTCGGGCTTATGCAGCCTCTTCAGCTGCGGGCGGCTGGATTTATGTTGACCAACGTTCAGAGCGGGGCGCTGGCAGAGGGCTGGGGGTGCCTTGCGGAATAGAAAATTAGGCCGACACACGAGACTCAAAATGGACAGGAAAAGCCCAGCGGGCAGACGGGGGAGGCCAGAGGAGCCAGGGGCTGCCGGGCGTGCCTGTGGGGGGTCGTGCAGAAAGGGGGTGGCTGGCAAGACGGCAGCGGCTGCGGCACCTCCTGGCCCTCCCCCGCTGGACTCGGCTGCGGCAAACATGCCCCGCGAGGGTGGACACTGGCCGGGCCACAGGCTGGCGGGGAAGGGCTGCGGCTCCCTGGCCGAGCAGGCGAGCGCCCCGTCCCCGTCCCCCCAGCTGCAGGGACACTTCTCTCCCCCCGGAGCTCTGTCCTTCCCTGGGAGCTGGGGAGGCGAAGCCAAGCGCTCCGGCCCCTGCCGCCCTCTCCACTCTCACCTCCGATGTGCGTCTAACCGGGCGGGCTCGGGGGCCACATCCGGGCTCCCGGCTGCTGCCTCTCGTGGGGCTGCTGCCTTCCCAGGCCCTGCTCCCACGGTGCCGGGACTCCGGGCCTTACCTCCAACACTATTCAGAGCCCGTTTCCTGAGTCCAGGCCACTGGCCTCTCAGCGGCCGCGGCGGGGCCCTCACCAGGCAGACCCGGGCTCCCGGCCGCCCCCTGGCCTGGGACGCAGGGGCGCCAAGGAGGCACAGGCCTCCGGCCCTCACGCACAGCCCACGCGCACGCTGCTCAGCGTCTCTGCCGTCAGGACCGGCCCCGCCAGAGGCCCCTCCCGACCAGACAATGAGACGGTGTCTCTTTGATCTCCTTCGGCAGCTTAATTGCTTCAGCCATTTAGCAAGCAACCACATGCATTGATAGGTTTGCTAATGAAATGTTTCATGCTATCTGCATCCTTTGAGGGGAGAAAAGAAAGCAAGCTCACCCCAATCTATAAATCAAGTTAAATAATTCCCACTCTTTTCTCAGGAGACGCCCCCCCCTCCCCGGGTTCCATTATCTGCACGAAACAGACGCTGCCCGGGAGCAGCGGCAGGGCCGCTAAGCAAATTTAATGAAGTAGCTCCAAACAGTGCCCGAAGAAATGGAGCGGGTGGTGCGAGGGCTCGCCCCCCACTCTGGACAGCAGACACTACTGTGGGGCCCCCGCGAGGTACAAGCTGGGGCTGGGGTGGGGGTGCCGCCCCGAAGGGACCACACCGGGAACACGCCTGGCGGCCAGATGCGAGGCTGGTGGTGCTCCGCGCACTGGGAGCGGTCGGAGGGGGAGGAGGAAAGGCAGGTGCAAGCTCTGGCGTCGGTGTCGCATGGCGGCGGGGCGGGAGGGGTTGGGGGCTTTGCTCTTCTGGGGCTCTTGCCTACGGAATTTTTGCTGCTGAAGGGGAGGACGCTGATCAGATTCTCCTGCCTCGGGAGTGCTCCCCCTGACGATGGGGGCGCGGGCAGGCCATTGTCTGACCCCCACACCTGTCAGCCCTGCGGGTCTGCGGGGCGCCAGGTGAGGGCTGCGGTTCCGTCTCCCACAGCCAGGCGGCAGCACGAGGCTGCTGGGCCCGGGCTCCCGCCCACACCTGCCTGCGGATGCGCCTGGCTCTCGGTAGCTCTCCAGGTTTCTGCCACTTCCCGCACAACTTCCCGGAGTCCTGGGAGCTTTCCAAGAACGGCTGATTTCTGTTGCTAGCAACCAAAACACCCTATTATCTTCCACGAGCTTCTTAGAAGAAACCGGCACTTATCGTGTCCGGGAAAAGCAGACCCGTCACCTTCAGAGGCAAGACCGCGGCTGGCTGGGCTCTGGCCGCGCCGGGAACCGCTCGGAGCCCGCTGCGTCTCTGCCACATCCGGGCAGTCCATCGCCACGCCCGCTCTGCGTGCAGGCGCTAAACTAAAAGGGGGTGCTGACTCCAGCTTTCCCCCCGCAGGCACCCCCGCACTCCTCTCCAGCGCCGAGCTCCCACACTGAGACGCAGGGTGTGTGGAACCGCCAGGCCCCCGTGGCCACCCGCTGCGGCCTTGCGTGCAGGGGCCTTGCGGCTGGGCGCGGGCCTGAGGCGGCACCTGAGCGGAGGGGGCTGCTGAGTGGGCACCTGCGCCGGGGGCGGGGCTACGAGGCGTCAATCAGCGGCGCCACGAGAGCGCGCGGCCTCGGGAGGACGCCAGCAAGGCCCCGGGGCAGTGGAGACGCGCCTGGCCTGGCGGGCTCGTCGGACCCCAGCCCCCGGCCCCCGGCCCGGGCCCCCGGCCCCCGCCTCGCCAGCCTGTGGGTTTGCCCCACAACAGTTGGCGTGGAAAGAGCGTTAAAGGCCGAGACAGCCACGGAGGCGCCAGGACGCTTCCCGCTCCCCGGGACGCACGAGGAGCCGCCCGGGCCTGCAGGCGCCGCACAGGAAGATGCGGGGCCCCGGGACGCCGGCGTGGCAGGTAGGCGACTCTGGAGCTGCGGGGTCCCGCCCCAGCGGGGTACCAGAGAGCGCCCCTCCTCCCGGCGCGACGGCTGACCGCAGGCCCCAGGCCGGGCCTGCCTGACGGGAGCGTTGGGAAGCGGCCGGCTCATGGCTCTGGGCTGGCGCGGCCTCAGCTCTGGTTAGGGGCCTGGCTAAGCTGGGCCTGCGCCCCGGGCCTGCGCCCCAAGCCCGCGGGGAGCTGGATTCTGCTTCCGTTGGCGCCGCCATGGCCTCGCTCTGCGGCAATGGTGCGCACCTGTTGTCTGTGGCTCAGCAAAATGCCTGAGATTTTACTCAAAACGGCACGTGAGGTTTGGGAGCTGTGGCTTTCTGGTTTGGGGGACCGAGGAAGGTGGTTCTGGAGACACGAGGGGCCGGGCCAGCTCCACTCCGGGGCCCGCAGCCAGGCGGAGCCGTCACCCCAGCCCAGGTAGCGGGGCCTCCGACCGGCGCCTGCGGCCCTCGGGATCCTCTACGGGGAACACCTGTGCACCACTGAGTCTGCGCGGGCTGCGGGGGTGGCCCGGCTCTCCCCAGCCCCGGCTGGGCGAGCTGGTGCTTCTGTGCCGCTGCCGGTCAGCGTGGCCCTGCCTGCCCAGGCCCTGGCCTTCTGGCCTCCTCTGCGGCCGCCCAGCCAGGCTGCTGCTACTTGGCACGACGCGCGCAGAGTGGGCAGGGCAGGCTCGGGGCCCGGGTGTGGATGGATGCAGTGTCCTTTTGATGCCATTTTTGGCGGTGCTGGGCTCGGAAGCGGGGTCCCTGGGTCCACTCCGGGAGAGTCTCCCCAGAGCCCCCTTTCAGCGTTGCCGGCGAGTTTCCCAGGTGGGTTTCTCCACGGCAGAGACGTCCGCTGTATCCGAAAGGGCAGGTGTGTTGCAAAAGGGACAGAAGCATGAAGGACACGTGCGTGGACACAGGGACAGAAAGGGCCGCCCGAGGGGACGGGCTTGCTGAGGGGCCTGCGTGGTCCGGGCGGTCGGCCCTGAGGAGCGCTGCCCGCCGAGGGGTCAGTGAGGAGAAGCCCCGGCGTGGGGCAGGCCCCGGGCGGGCAGGAGGTCGCCCTGGCAGAGTCTCCCGTGGGGGGGGCCCGTCCTTCCCGGGGCGCTCGTTGCTCGTTGGTTTTGAGTAACTGGAGAATTTGAAAGGGGCCAGATTGCTGCAGTGGCCCCGGCTCCACGTCTTCACCCCCGGCCTGAGCGCCTGACCCTCCCGCAGCGCCTGAGCCCCGCTGGGTCTGGGGTCTGCGCTCTGTGCCCCGAGCGTTGGCGCCCGAGGATTCTGGTTCCGCGGCTGCCTGAGGGGTGCTGACCCTGCCCCCAGCTCGTGGCCTGTGCGAGCAGGTCTCTGACCTGTGGGGCCTCCCGTCCAGTCTCTGTCCTCACCCTCTGTCACTTTCTCCGTATGTCTGCGGACTGAAACCGGTGACAGAGCCAGCCTCGGGCAAAGGGCAGAAACATGCACCCCACTTGTGACCGTGCACCCCACTTCTGATGGAAGAAACCTGAGACCTTCACGGAAGGCGGCGGGACCTGGGCTGCGGCTGCCCGTCAGTGCCAGGCTGGGCTGCCCAGAGCGGGTGGCCCCTGAAGCCCAGGCCAGCCCCCGCAGGCCCGGGGAGCTGGCCACAGCCAGAGCAGGAGTCGGCCAGGCCCTGCTGACGGCTCCGTGGGCCTGGCCAGTGTCCGTGGCCTCCGAGAATTGCCAGGACGCCCCCTTCTGTCTTTGGCAAAGGCGCCGGCCCCACCGGGGCTGAGTTGCTCGCGCCCTCTGCAGGGAAGGCTGCCCGCGGGGAGGCAGCGGGCGGCACCGCCGCAGCCACACGCAGGCTCCCTGCAGGACAGAGCCCTGGACACCTGCTCAGCAGAGCCCCGCTCACCTCGCCCCTGCGGCCCGTGCCCGCCCACCCCTCCCTGCCCCGCTGCAGGCCGAGCGGACCAGCGCTGCGCTGCGGGGGCCTGCAGGGCAGAGGGCCCGGTGCCAGCCTCGCGGTCAGCACTGTGTCTGAGAAGGGCACTCCTGCTCCGCCCTGACCCCAGGAGCCCATGGTGCAGGGGCGCCAGCCCTGAGAGCGGCTGCTGATCAGCGCATGGCGGGGTGGTGAATGCGTCGTGGCTGGAGAGGGGCTGGCGCTGGGCTTCCGGCGTGCAGGTGGGGGGCAGCGCGGAGCCAGAGAACTGGGGCCTGAGGTCTAGGCAGAGGCTCGGAAGCCGGCTCGGCAGCAGCCTCAGCCCGGGAGGACCACGAATACAGACCCAGCCCGTCCACTCTGCCCCGGAGCCTCTGCTCGCTGGGACCTTTCACCGCTGCTGCCTCAGCTGGGCGGTAGAAGCTGCCCAGTGCAGGCCCTGGGCCCAGCTGGCCCACCGGCCCCTCAGGCCTCACCCCTGCCTCAGGCCCCGCCCCTGCCCCTCAGGCCCCGCCCCTGCCTCAGGCCCCACCCCTGTGCGCCCGCTAGGGCTCGGACCATGAGAGCAGACACACAGCGACCTTCGTGAGTGCCTGCTCCAGGGGCCCTGTCTCTGGGGAGAGGGCACAGAGGAAAACGTGTGTCGCCGCGCGTGTGAGCACACGTGTATGTGTCACACAGTGCACGCGCGCGGGCCGGGAGCGCCCAAGCTCCGCGGGGACGGCGGGGCCTGCTGGGGGACCCCGAGCGCGCAGGGTGGCGTGACCGTCCCAGCCCACGAGGTCGCGGGAGCAGGGGCGGCCCCTCCGGGGGCCTGGAAGTGTCAGCCACGCTTCTCCTTCGCCGGACTGGTGTCGCTTTTGGAGTAGATGGGTTTGGAGAAGGGTCCTTGGGTTTGATGTCGCTATGGAGTCGGAGCGGGGTCCTTGGTGGCGGGGCGGTCATGGAGCGTCAGGGAGACCCCGCCCTGGGCTTCGCCGGCATTTGTCCCGCGGCGCCGCCTGGCTGTGCCTCCAAGTGGGGAGTTTCTGCCGTGGCCGGGAGCTGGGAGCGGCCCCCTCCTGTGAGAAGGCGCGTGGGGCTCCCCTCGCAGCCTTCGGGGCTGTGCAGGCGTCGGGAGGCGCCGGGAGCGAGGCCGTGCCCCCCCCCATGCCCGGGCTGCAGCGCTTGAGTGGGGGCGGGGCTAGTGGGGCCGACTGCTCGGTTGTGGGGTGCTTTGTCGCGCCTGAGGCGAGCCCCCACACCCCACGGGCACCCCCTGCTCGCGGCGCCCGGCCAGCGTCCAGCAGCGCAGAGGGCCGCACCGCGGGGCCCACCTGCCCTTCCCAGAGGGCGCCCGTCGGACCCCTCAGGCCCCTCGCAGATCCCCGTGGCCGGCCCGTCGCTCAGGGCTTCCCGAGGCCGCGCCTGCTCCTGAGCCCGGAGCCCGTGTCTAACACCGTTACTGCAAACTCCTCGGGCCACTGGCGCTTTGCAGAACCCTCGAGGCCTTTTAGAGCTGGGAGGATGGAGCCCTCGTTTATCCAGCCGGGGAAACAATCTGGGGAGTCTGGTGCAGGGGCTGTCTGGGCCCCTCCAGGCGGGGCTCTCCTCCCCGGGGTGATAGCGGTCTGCCGGGCCGGGCCGTGTCCCCAAGGGCCAGAGGCTCTTCCAGGGGGTCCCTCTGGGCATTTAGCTCAGCTCAGGAAACCGCAGCCGCGTCTCCAGGACCTCACCTGGCGGCTCGGAGTCCACACCCCTGCGTCCGCCCCTCGGGGTGCAGCCTGCCCCCACTGCAGGGGGAGACCGTCAGCGTGGGTAGCGGCACTGAGTGGAGACCTTGGGCTCTGCTGCTCCAGCTCCCTGGAGACCCCCTGGGTGGGCGTGGAGCCTGGCACACAGCTGAGGGCCCCCCAGCCCCCTTCAGGCTGACTGCCGACGCCGAGGGCCCCGGTCCGCACTGGGAAGAGCTGGCTGCTTGGCAGAGGCCCCTGGGCCTCCCCAAAGCCACCCCAACCTCGCCAAGAGGCAGCCGGGCTTCTGGCGTGATGGTCTGGGCACCCCGATAGGGAAGCAAAAGCAGACCCCAGCGTGGGGCTCGCGGGGGCTGCAGAGGCGTCGGCAGGAGGTGAGGGGCCCCAGGGCAGCTGGGAAGGGGCGGGACTGGCCAGCCTCGCCCCGGGGCAGGGTCCCGAAGGGCCTTCTAGCGCCTGGCCCCATGACAGAGCATGTGTGGGTGCCCAGCCCCGTGACCCTCCGTATTACAGGGGTGAAGCGCCAGCCCCCAGGTCTGCTCGGGGCTAGCGGGGCACCCTCAGCCTGGACGCCGCCCCGCCTCTCGGGCCCGGCCCCACAGCTCCGCCCGCTGCTTCCCGGCCTCTGCAGCCAACAGTCAACGGGGCCCCGGGGGAGCCAGGGCTTGGGGCGCTGCCAGCAGCTGGCAGACCAGGTCTGGCCGCCCCGTTAGCTCAGCCAGCACCGCCCCGGCCCCGGGTCTCTCCCGGCTGGTAATGAGACTCGCAGCGAGGCCCGCGAGACGGCTCCTCAAACAGTTCCTGCTCCCAGGCTACACGCGCGGCCGGCCAGCAGGTCATTAAAGGGAAAGAGGAAAACTTGGGGTGAATGTGGCCCCGCCCGGCCCATTCCCACCCGCCTGGAGGCCTCTCGGGACCAGACGCCGCCATCCACCCGTGGCCCTGGGCGGTGACCGTGTTAACCGGCTGGGGGGCTGCTGCGCAGTGAATAACCCAGGATTTCAGTGCACCCCGGATGGAGGGGGTTTCTTGCTGGCAAGGTCTGGGGGGCTTGGAGGGCCCCAGGGACTCCTCCACAGGGGCCCAGGCTCCCAGGCCCCTGTGACTGTGGTTTCCATGTCAACCAGCAGGTCCCGGCATTTGCGGCGGGGGCAGGAGGAGGAGGGGAAGCCCCTTTTCCCTGGAGATCTGAAAATGCAGGGGTGAGGCTGTTCGCCCGCAGAGTGGAGGCAGCGAGCGTGTGGGTGGGAGCTCCAGAAGGCGCTGACCGGGCGGGCCCATTACTCCTACTGTCCTCACCGAGGCCCGGACCCCAGCGGCCGCGCGGTGCTGGTGGAACGAATGGGGGGAGCCTCCGTCCCTCCACAGGCCACCAGGGGGGCGCGTCTGGCTTTCTCCTGCCCCTGCCCCCAAGCGCCTCAAACTGCGAACCCGAAGACGCCTCCTGCCCGGGGTGGCCGCCGCGGCACGCCCACACGGCCCGCGGCTAGGCCCCGTCGCTGCACCTCTGCTCCCGCCAGGCGCCCGCGCCGCTCCTGGGCAGGGCGTGCTCCCCGCGACCCGGGAGCCACTCATTCCGGCTCTCAGGCCCCACGTCCTCCCGCCTGCCGGCCGCTGCCTCCGAGACGCTCGCAGGGCACACAGCAGAGGGCGGGCGGGCTCCGGGGGCTCGTTCCACGGGCAGACGCGCAGGCGGGCGCAGACCCGGGGGGCGCGGGGCGGGTGGCCCAGACACAGACGAGTCGGAGGACACACTCGGGGGCGGGCCGGGCTGGGGAGGGACACACAGAGGTGGCGGGTCAGCGAGGAGGGGCCGGCCAGGTGGACCCCGTCTGGGCGCATCCTGGAACCCACGGGCGGCTGAGGCAGGGTCCCGAGCTGGGGTGACACGAGCCGAGTTACGTTTTTAAACGGTCACCGGCTAGTTTTCAGCTCGCTGGCGCGGCCATCTGCCCAGCAGCCGGAACCCCGGGGCAGGGAGAGCAGCGGGGGCCTGGGCAGACGCTGGCCGCTGGCCACTGAGTGTACACCAGGGACCCAGCTGGGGCCCAGGCTGGCCGGGCCTTTGGGCACAGGCGCCAGAGTGCGAGGCGTGCCCACGGGGTGGGGTGCAGGGGGCACCTGCCCCGGTGTCCCCGGTGCCAGGAGAACACGGTGTGGCCAAGGGGGCCGCGGTCTCCACTTGGAGCGGGCAGGAGGGCTGCCGGCTGGGCTCCTGGGCTGGAGGGGCGGCGCCGCCGCGGCCCAGCCGTCCCCTCACCAGCGACAGACGCCGTGTGCTCCGCGTGGGGCTCCCGCCGGCCAGGAGGGCCTTGGGGCTTCCTCCAAGGGTGCGGACCGGCTCGCCCAGCGGCCTCCGCCCCATGCAGCCCGCGGGGCCGGCCCTGTCAGAGCCAGAGGGCCTGCCCGGCCAGCCCGAGGCGGCCACAGCGCGGCCCCCGCCCACCTCCGTGCCCTGCGGTCATCAGGCGAGCCAGCAGGGCCGTCCCCGGGGGGCCCCGACACCGCACCCCTGCACTGAGGGCACGAGACCCGCTCACACCAGCGGCCACGGGCCACGCGCAGCCGTGGGGGGACTCAGGGCCCAGCGTGGGCTCCCTGCGGGCTGTGACCCCGCTTCCCAGAGGCGTGGGGTCCGGAGGTGGGTGAGCATGAAGAGTGGGGGTGGGGCCCGATCAGACCCCTGCCCAAGGCCCCGCCCCCCCCGGACGCTGGGGCACACGGCCGCGGGGGCGTGGAAGGGGGGCCTCGGCCTGCGGTCCCGGGGAGACCCTGGCGAGTCCTGGCCACAGTGAGCTTCGCCCTGACATGCGGCGTGGGGGGCGTGGCGACCCCACCCTGGGGTCCTGGTTGGGGGTTCAGTGCCTGACACCCGGGCCGGCGGGGGTGAGGGGCCGCGCGCACGGCGGCCCCGGAGCAGCTGCTGCCGCCCGAGCCGGCCCCCGACCCGCGCTGGGATGCCGGGTGTGGCCCTTGGCCAGCAGCAGGGTCCGCGGGCCAAGCCGCCTGTTCCCGCGTGGAGGGGCCGCCGTCTCGGGGCCGCCGTGGTGACCAGGGCCTTCCCGAGTCGCCGGCTGCACCCCAGGGAGCCCCGCGGCCTGCCCTGCCCAGAGGCTGGGCCGGGGTGCGGACGTCGCCTGGGAGGGGCTGGGCCCGCACCGGGACCGGCTGCACAGCCCCGGGCGGGCGGACACTCCCTCTCGAAGCCACGCTGGGGCCCAGTGCCCCGCCCTGAGGCGGCCAGCGGGACGAAGACCAGGACAGCGAGCCCTGAATGCAAACTCTGTATTTACAGCCGAGAGTCTGTTACAGTCTCACACCTGCAGGCCACGCCGCCGGGCCTCAGCGGCCGCCAGCTACCCGCCGGGCCTCAGCGGCCGCCAGCTACACAGAGGGACACGGCTGCCGGCCACAGGGCGGTGGCAGGCAGGCAGTGCCCCGTCCGGAGAGGTGGCGGCCACGAGGCTGGCCTGTCTGCGTGGGGCTCATGTCCACGTATGAGGCAAAGTGGGGTGCGGGTGACAGACACAGGAGACGCGGGGAGCTCCCCCACGGCTCCTCTCCCCACCCGCCTGCCTGGGCCGTGCTGGGGGGCCCGCCCCACCTCCCCAGGCACAGCCCTGACGCCCCCTTTGCGTTGGCTTCCGTCGGGGGGCTGGAGGGCGTCCCGGGGGCAGGCCCACCCAGGCAGACGCCTGATGCTCGACTGGCCCGAGGTGGGTGGCTGGGGCCTGGCCCCCTCCCCTTGCCCTGCACCCCAACACCAGCTCCTCAAACAGCTGGGGCTGCCAGGAGCGCCCACAGACCCGCGTCTCTGGCCAGGGAGGGGCACGGCCCCCTGCCCCGCGAGCCTGGTCACCGCCCGCCGCCCCGGGCCCCGCGAGCTGGTCTTGGCGTCGGGCTGCAGCCTGGACGCGGGGCTGTGGGGGCACAAGCGCCGGGCTGGAGCTGCCGGCTCAGCCTCCGCGGAGCGTCCGGGACTCGCTGCAGCGGGCGCCTTGCCGCGGGGGCGGTTCCTTCCCGGGGCCTCTCCGCAGCGCGGCGAGTCAAAAGGTTCCGGAATCCCCCGTTTGGGAAGCCGCGTGCAGCAGCTCCGGGGCGCGTCCCCGGCAGGCTTCACCCCCAGCCCCAGCGGGGGGGCTGGCGCAGCTCACAGCCCCGCCTGCGGCTGGTCCAGGGGGCCGTCACCCGGGCGCAGATCTGGGCAGATCCAGCCCACGGCATCCTCGGTGCGGCTGGGCGCGGCCGGGCAGCCGCCCTCGGGGGACACGGCGGTGAAGGTGCTGAACTTCACTCTTTTCCGCTTGGAGGTGGGGGAGGCGGGGGGCTCGCTCCGCAGGGCCTTCCCGCCGGGGGCCGGGGGCGTGGGGGCCCGGAGGAGCTGCCCATTGAGGCCCCCGAGGGCGTCCGTGCCGAGGAGGAACTTGCTCTCCTCGAAATCCAGGCCGCGGTCCAGGGCGGTGACACGCTCGTCCGGCGGGGGCTCGAAGGCCGCGGGGGCCCCCAGCAGCCCAGCGCGTGGGCTCAGCCCCACCCAGTCATGGGCGTGGCTCACGCCCTCCTGTGCCTCAGGGGGCACCTGCTTGCGCCGGGCCCTGAGCGCAAAGGTGGTACAGTTGGCAAGGAAGACCAGGATGGCCAGGCAGAAGACGCCCAGCAGCGCGTACATGCCGATCTCCAGGTCGCTGAGCCCCTTGGGGGCCGGCGTGGGGTCCTCCGCGCCCCCGGGCAGGCCCCCCGGGGCAGGCAGGCTGGTGAGGTCGAGGGGCCCAGGCCGCAGGTGGCCGCGCCCCTGGAAGGGGGCCCTCTCGGTGGTGGCGCCCCGGCCCTCCAGGAGGCCCCCCGGGGAGCTGCTGTCCAGGGGTCCCTCCTGGTCCCCCCGCTCCTGCCAGGGCCTCCGGGGCCACTGGTTGTCGCCGTGGCGCTCCAGGGGGGCCCCCGACCCCACGGGCTGGCTGGTGCTGGCGTTGGGGGGCACGTCGCTCGGGCCAAACTTAACCCGGACGTGGGCGGTGCCGGCGGCCAGCACGCTCTTGCGCTTGGACTTCTGGCAGGCCTCGCTAATGGCCAGCTCCACCCGCACCAGGGCGCCCTGCCCCTCGGCCTCGGCCCTGACCACCGGCCACTTGAACTTGGGGTCCTGGTGGGTGGAGACCACCCTCTCGTCCAAGGACGTGGCCACCAGGGAGAAGTCCTTCCCGTCGTAGATGTCCAGGGGCGTGACGGAGCCGTCGCTGAACTGGACCCAGCAGCTGGTGGCCGCCTCCTGCGGAGCAAACGCCGGTTAGAGGGGCCGGCCGCAGGTCCTGGGCGGCGGACGCGGCACGACCCGCCCGCAGCACGAAGGGCGCGGACGGAGGCACGTTCTGGAGAGGCGAGAGGGGGCGCCGGGCGGGCGACGTCAGGGCACAGGCAGGGGCCGCGCAGGCTGGCACGCACGCAGGGCACGCGCCGCCTTGTCTGGCGGGTCTCGCCCGGACGAGACCCCGACCCGGCCAGGCCGCAGCCTGCGGGGCCCCTGCCTGCGCGGGGGCTGGGCCGCTCATGGGGCGGCCTGGAGCCGGGAGGGCGGCCCGCCGGCCGGGGAGTGTGGGGGGACGGGGCAGTGGAGGCCGGCACAAGGCCCCCGGGGCCGGTCAGAGCAGGTCCCGCCCGCGGGACAGCGCGGCTGGCTGGACACTGGGCTGCCTGCCGGGGGCCGCCTGCGCCCTCACCCTCACGGCCCTCCCCGCCGGCACAGAGGCCGGGGACCCCGGGAGCCCACCCAGCTCCTGCTGCTCAGCACCGGCTCGGCCTCGGCCCCGCCCACGGCCACCCCCTGCCCACTGCAGGGAGGGCCTCGCCGGGGACGGGCAGGCGCTGCCCTCGGAGCCCGCAGCCCCCCGCTGGCGCACGCACACACCACACACGCACTCACACGCCGCACACCACACACACATTCGCCCCACACACGTGCCCCGGCGGCCGGGACCCCTCCTCTCGCCTCTCCCTTTGGGGCAAGGAGGTGGAGGCAGAGCAGCCTCGCCTGGGGAGCCCGTCTCAGAAAGGGGGGCCCGTCCCGCAGGCTGACCTGTGTCTGAACAACCAGGATCTGCCTTGCGACCCCCCACCCCCCCGATGTGTGACCCCACCCGCCCTGGGGCCCCGACATGTGCCCTCCGCCCGAGGTCCCCGCCGGCCACCTCCACACCTGCTTGGGCCTCTGCAGCAGCTCCTGGGCCACGGCGGTGGCGAAGATGGCCCTGTTGCTCCCGGGGCTGAGCTGCAGGGACAGCGACAGGCCGGTCACCAGCTGCACCCCCAGGTCTGTGACGGTCACCTTCTCGTCCAGCACGGTGATGGTCTTCTCGGCCAGGATGGCGTCGGACAGGGGGGACAGGATCTGAGGCGGAGCAGGCGTGAGGAGAGGCCCCTGTCACGCGGGGCGGCCATGCGGATGGCAGACGGCCCGCAAGGCCCGCGGCCAGGCCAGGGCCGGCTCAGCCCAGCTCCATGCCCCGCAGGAGGGACAGACGTCCCCACGCGCTGGCCCTCGCAGGCGCCTCCCCCCTGCCACGTGGTGCACGTTGGCACTCACTGGCGAAGCCGCCTCGGCACCCGGAAGTGCCCAGCAGGGCGGCTCAGCGGCACCTCCGAGCCCCGCCCCAGAGCCCCAGGCGCACCCCCCGGACTCCTGCCCGGCCTAGGAGAGGCTCCCGCCGGGCCCCCTCCCTCGGGCCCTGAACGCGAAGCCGCTGCTCCCTGCCCAGCCTCCCCGCCGTGCGGGCTGGACTCATCGGGGTTCTGGGCCTGCCTGGCGGGCTCTGCCGCGCCTGTGGGCCAGGCGTGTGGCGCGGGACGTCGGCACGCAGCTCCCGGGTGCCTCACGCCCACTTGCTCCACGTCGCGACCCAAACCCGCCCACGGCCGAGTCTGGTTCTAACCGCCGGAGTCCCCAGGAGGCGGCGGGCGAGCGAATGGAGGGCTCGGGAGGATGCAGAGGGGCCAGCAAAGAGGGGACGGGGGGTCTCAGAAATAGGCCCCACAGGCCGGCGTCCGTGTGTGAGCCGGGAGCCGCCGCCGCCGCCTGGACACGCAGCCCCTTCCTCCGCCCTAGTGGTCCTGGGAGAGGGGGCCCCGTCCTCCTGGTGCTGCCTCTGCTTAGCCCGTGTGTGGCCCGGGGCGGGAATGGAGGCTTTTTAGCTACACGGCTGGCCAGTTCTTTTCTACGGGGTCAACAGACTTTCTGGAAAAAATATTTTTAAAAGGCTCTAACGGCCATCCTTAGAAAAGCAGACTTTCATATAGATTTCTAGCTTTTCTGCAGCCCTGGGCTCCCGTCTGCCCGCCCTTCACCACACTCCTCACCACTCCCTATCGCCTCCCAGCGCAGCCGTCCTGCAGCCCCTCGGCCCACTCCCACGCGCAGCCCCGCCTCTGCGCTTAGAGGGCGACAGCATGTGGCTCCCGGGCCACGGCGCAAACCAGTTTCTCCTCCTCCGCGAATAAAATCTCTCAAACACCAGCTAACCTTCCAGAATGGACCTGACTGAAATCTGCCACCACCCGCCACCACAGGCCCTCGTCAGCGCCTCACACTGGCTAGCGGGCGATGAGCCCCAGTTAGAGCGTCGCCCCACCAGGGGGCAGCTCCGGGCCGGGACACCCCTGTCCGCCCCGCAGCCTGTCCGCGCGGTGCTGGGGCCCGGGTCTCCCCCCGACCCCGTGCACCTGACTAGGGGAGGGCGCAGTGTCCGGCGGCCGGTCAGCGAGGTGGACGCCGGTCAGGAGCCCCCAGCCACGCCCACACTGAGGGGCAGGCTCCCTCCGGCGCCCCTCTGGGCGGCCGCGCCCGCCCCCTCCCGCCCGAGGCGGCTGGCCCGACCCCGGGCCGCGCAGAGGCGGGCTCACCTGGACGGTGGTCATCCCCAGCTGCTGGCCCACCAGGACGCGGCCGCCCTGCAGCCTGGCGATGCGCGGCTCCTCCACCTGCATGAAGTCGCTGACCAGCTCCGTGACGTCCACCTGCCAGTCCGAGCCCAGCAGGTGGGCCTGGGGCCCCCCGGGCTCGGCCGCCTCGGCCACGAACTGGGTGAGCACACGCACCGAGGCGTGCTGGTACTGCAGGGCGCAGCCGCGGCCCCGCCGCGCCTCGTCCTCCTCGTCCTCGCTGTCCCGCGCCGGCCTGCGGGGGGTTTATGGGGTGCGGATGGCATGGGCGGCGGGCAGGGGCAGGGGCCGGGGCGCGTGGCCGCACCGCGAGGCTCTGGGGGCCCGGGGCAGGGACACAGCGACACTCAGGATGTGGCCGGGGCTGGAGCAGAGCTGAGCCCCGCCCGGCGCCTCTGCGGGTCCCCCCACGGCCAGCCGCGGCTCGCGGGCCTCGCGTGGGCAGCCGGCCAAGCCGGGGGCGTCACTCCCCGGGACACCGCACGCCTGGACGCTGGCGAGCCCGACGGCCCTGCAGCCGCTGCCCAGCTGAGAGGCGGCCTCCCCGGTCCCCGGCACACGCAGCCCCACTGGCCACGGCCCCCGCGGCCCAGGCCCGCCAGGTCGCCTGCAGAGGAGCTGGCGCCAGGTGAGGCCGGGCGCCCTGCGGGGGACAGCAGGGCCCCCCGGCACCCAGGCCCGCTGCAGCGGCCGTGCTGTCCACACATGGCCGCGGGGCTCCCGGCCTGCCGTGCGGGGCCTCGGGCACCCCTCACAGCACCGGCTGCACTGGGCCCCACCGTCCACGGGCACGGAGGCCCGGCCTGGGGAAGGGCCCTCGCCTCGCCTCCCGGGCGTCTAGGACCCGGCGGAGGCGGTGGGCTGCGGGGCGGGGCCCTGTAGCCGGCCCGGAAGGGGCGCTCCTCCGCCAGGCCGGGCCCCCCGCTGGCCCGCGTGTCCACTCTCCCCTAGGGCGTCCTGGAACACGGCTGTCCCGGGGGTGCGCCAGGGCCGACACCCTCACCGCGTGGGGACTCGGTCGTGACCACGCAGCCTCGTGGGCACACCAGGCACGGGGAACAGGAGGGACCAGCCCAGCCGAGGGGTCCTCAAGGCCCAGCCCTCTCGGCGCCCCGGTGGGGCCGTGGAGGGGCTGCCCAGGCAGGCCTGGCCCTGCATCTCCCTAGCAGCCGTGCTCCGCGGCCGGCTCTGACCCACCAGGCCGGGCCCTTCGCAAGCTCCTCCCCGCCAGCCAGGGGTGCCCATGCCTGCCCCCCACGCGGTGTACCCGCCTCAGCCCCCCGAGTGCCGGGGGGGATGAAACCAGGCTCGGCTGGGTCAGCGGGGAAGGGAGGACGTTCCGCCTGGAGCTGCAGGAAGGAGCCGCGCGCCCGGGCCCGCCTCGTCCCCTCCCGGCGCCAGCCCCGCCGCGTGGGCACCGCCGCACCCACCTCCTGCTGGGGGCGATGGGCACCCGCCAGCCCTTGATCTGGCTGAGCTCCGTGTCCGAGACGTCGATCTGCAGGGGCAGCCGCGGCGCCCACACCGTCAGCGCCAGCGGGGCGCTCAGGTGCTGGTACGTGAAGTCCACCGCCACGTCCACCTTGCCCTTCATCTCCTTCCCGTTGACAAAGACGTAGTCACAGCGGTCGGACACCTGGGGGGCGAGCGGGGCGGGCGGCCATGAGCGTCCAGCCCACGGGGACGGCCGGCTGGGCGGGGCGGCCGTGGTCAGGAGCGAGCCGCTGAGGATGCCGGGCCCACTGCTCTCAGAGCAGGTGCTGTTGGGGGCCGCCCCCGGGGCCCTTTACTCTTTGGTGCCCCCAGGAGGGAGCTGCGCCTCCTCTGGGCTCTGCCCTTGGTGCCAGGGACACCCTGTCCCTTTGCTGGGCGATGCCCCGCTTCTCCTTGGGGAGCGCACACAGGGGTGCCACTTTCTGGGCGCCCCTGGATCGGGCAGACCCAGAGCCCTGAACAGGCCCTGCTCAGGTCTCCCCTTCATCCACCTGTCCCCAAAGGGCCCCAGGCCCCCCACGGGGCATCTCTGCCGCGTCTCTCCTGGGACCTGTCAGCCCCCTCCTGCCTCCTGGGTCCGTCCCACACCGCCCCTCACGCCCCACCGGCTCTCGCAGCTCCGGCTGTGGGCGCGTCTCAGAAGCGACCCGCACGGCCACCCGAGGTGCTGCCCACCGGGAGCTGTGGTCAGGGCAGGCCCCACGGTCACCGGCAGGCAGGAGGGGCCCAGGCCGGGGTCAGCGCCATCCACCGCTCCCCCAGCACCCGAGGGAGGCCACGTCTCCTGCCCAGCGCGGCAGGGCCACATCCACGCGGGCACCGTCCTCTGGCTCCCAGCCAGGGCACCCGTTCTCACCCCGGCACCCCTGGGGGGCGCCTGAATGACGGCAACCAAAGGCTGGACGCACTAAGCCTGTCCACGCGGCCTGGCTCAGCAAAAGTGAAACGGGCAGATGGGGTCAAAACTGCCCAGGCTCTGAGGCAAGAGCGTCACCCAGAAGCATCAGCGATGGTCGCCACCGGTCACCAGGAGGGCTGGACTACACTGGCCAGTAGTGATGGTCACCACAGGTCCCTCAGGAGTGGTGTCAGAGACACCCAGTGTTAACAGCTCTTTGAGACACCAGGCCCGGGGCCTCTGGGGCTCCTTTCGGGCAACATCAGAGATAGGACTGGAGGCCCCGTCTCTGCAGAGTCCTTCAGCTTCTCTTCCCTCCTTGGAGGGCGGCTGCTGGATGCTTCTTTTCCTCCCTGGAGGCCAGGAACAGAGTCTTCCCCTTCTTTCTTCAGAGTCTGGAACCGTCTTCTTTCTTCTTCAGGAAGCTGGTGCTGTAGTCATGGTCTTCTGGGGGCTTCCTTCTCTCTGCCTTGCCTTGCCACCCCCTCTCTCTGGCTTATATTCTCTTTCTGGGTGCCCACACCCGTAAGTCTGATTGGACCATTTTTTTTAAAGATTTATTTTTGCATACAAGCTGGGGTGCAGGCCAGAGATGGTGGGGTGAGAGGTTTCACCAGAGACAGTGGGGAGTGGAACAGGCAGATGGACCGAAATATACTGCTGAGGGGAGCAGCGGGTGAGGCAGGAGAGATCTGCTGTGCCATGTGGGAATCTCCCTGGCCGGGCATTGAACTCATACCGCAGCCGCCGACAGCTCCATAGCACTGGGCTTAACCCGTCGTGCCACCAGGGAGGCCCCAAATTGGACCATTTTTCAATCCTGTGTCTGATTGGACCATTTACCAATCAGACCATACTACCCGATTGGTCCATTCCACAATCCAGAAAGTGCGCTTCACATAAAAGTTCTCTGAAGATCAACTGCCACAACTGATTTGTGGTGAGAGGCTGGGTCCTGGTAACAAAAGTCTGATTGGACCATTTAGCACCAGTCAGCTCCGAGTTCACACCTGATTGGTCCATTTCACAATCCAGGAAATATACTGTTACATAAAAGGTCAACTGCCACAACAGACTGCTAGATCTAAATCCATCATGGTAGAGTTCAGGTTTCTAATACTCAAAAGTTTAAGCGTGAAAACCACACTTTCAACGATGATGGCTAAATCAAAAATGGACAGTGACATTCCTTAAGCATAGAGGAGACCGAAGAGGCTGCGTTTTGAATAATGGTGAAATGTCTCCAGTAGCTGAAGGGCAGGTGGGTGTGGGGTGGGGACGCAGCCAGAAGCCTCCCCAGCATTTGCATTTGAGGCCTAAGTCCTGGGGAGCACCCACCCAGCCTCAGAGCCAGAGATGGGGGAGCTCACTCCCTTTCGCCCAGGGCTCTGGGCCCAGGGAGGTCAGCTGGCCAGGGGCCCAGGACCCCAGGTGTCCTCTGACACGGCTACCTTTAGAGGTACACCCAGGCCTCGCAGGGACAGGGCAAGAGCAAGGTCGCCACCAAGAACAACAACGCAAAACGGACTGGCTGCGGCTGCTGACGGCAGCTGGATCCTCGGCGACATGCCCTGCGGGAAACAGGGTGCCAGTTCCTGGGGTGCACGGGGTGCTGGGACAGGGGCAGGGGCCCGCAGGCGTGTGTCTGTCCTGGGTGCCGGGATGCCCCCACGTCCTGACCCTGTGAGCGGGCAGCGCGGGCCGGGCAAGTACACCCCCTGTGTTAGGCCCACACACCTCAGTGTGTTTGGGAATTGAACAAAACACAGAAACATTTAGGTGGTTAAGCCAGATCTAGCACATTGATAGTGAAAGGGGTTTTATGATTCAAAAACTGCAATGTTAATACCTCTCAGGAAAAGTCAGTTAATATTCGGAAAAAAGAAAAAAGAAAATCCCTGAAATGCTTTGGTATAAATTGGCGGAATCTCCTGCTTTATTCTATCAGGCAGAGCCATAAATTTGAACGGCTTCCTCTCCTTTGAAAAGGCTATTTGAAGCCGTTGCTTAGATTTTATGCTCCGCGATTCTAGAAAGAAAAGGGACGTCACCCAAACGCGACAGCAGCGATTGGACGTGCGAGGGAGCTGCGGCAGGCACTGGCCAGCCTCCTGTAAACTACCACAGGCCCTGGCTCCGGTACATTTTCGAGTCTGCTAAGATCCGCCAGAGCAGGGTTCTGATCTGTCTTAGCACCACGAACATCTGAAATGAGCAGTGAGCTTCTCGTCTGCGATTAGCATCAGGTGACCACAGCGAGCCAAGCCCGGCACAAAGGCCGTGTCATCGGGGCGGAGGCCTGTCCGGGGGCCGAGGCTGCGGTCAGCGCAGGCCGGCTGCTGCCTCGGGCCCTGCGGGGTCCCCCTGGGGTGCAGGCCAGGCACCTGGTGCCCAGGGCATCGCTTGGGGACACAGTCAGCACCACAGACAGAGGGACCTCCCAGGAAGCTGAGTGCAGAGCGAGGGGGACACGGGCTTTCAGGCCTCCCCTTGACCCGAGCTAAATGCACCCAAGCTCGCATTTCTTTGATGTAGTTTTCGGGGTTTCCATCACTCACACACAAGGGTGCCTTCTCTCTCCCCTTAGGGTCTCTCAAAGAGACTGGCTCCCCCACGGCACCCGCATTTCCGTGTCCCCTGCCAAACGCCTCCCAGCCCCCAAGCCAAGCAGCCTGAGCTGCCTGGGCTGACCGTGTTGCGGCTGCGCAGGGGTCACTGTGGGTCCACGGGGCCAGTGCCCGACTTCCGGCAGGCCTGGGGGCCCCCGAGCCAGAGGTGGGCCCTGCAGCACTCACAAGTGAGCGCAGACAGGCCAAAGGGATGGGGAAGTCGGCCCTGGCAGCTCACAAAGGCCCCCCCAGACACGGGGGCTCTGGAAATGCTCTACCCGGCCCCCGATGTGTGGGCAGCTGCAGGCCGAGGGCACCAACCACCTCCCGGGCCCGGAGAGCAGACTCAGCCCTGGAGGAAGGTAACCCGTCCACAGACGGACCTGCCCATCCTCGGGCCCCGTGCCCCCCTCAGAGCCAGCTCACCGGCGTGCTCAGCTGCGGTAACATGGGTGGTGACATGGCTGTTTCCACGCATGTCCCGCGGCCACGGCCCTCGTGCCCAGACAACCTTGTGCCCGCACAACCTCCAGCCCGCCCACCACCTCGTGGAGCCTCCCTGGGCTCAGCCGCGTTGTCTGGGTTGTCCCTTTGCTTTGTTTCTTGACCTTCCGCACAGGAGTGGGGTCAGTCAGCTCTCGCTCGGCCCCGCAGGCCCCACACGCTGCCCTCCACGACCCGCACCCAAGCATATTCCGGACCCTTCCACACGCCCACACGACAGTTGAAGCCAAAACGCAGGCGCTTCCTCTAGGGAGGAACAGAGACCGGACAAAGAAGAGAGGGGCTGGGCACCGCCGGGGCCTCTCGGTCCTGCCCACCTCGGGCGACCCGCCGCCCACTGAGAATGTGGCAGGAGCAGCAAGTCCCGGGGCCCTCAGGTGCGGAGGAACACGAGGCCCCGGCTCAGCCCACAGGCGGGGCCCTGCACCTGCAGACCACCTGGGGAGCCCAGGAAGCCGCTCTCAGGGCTGCACCGAGTTCCCGCGGGACAAGGGGCCTGGGCACAGCGTTTAGCAGCTCCGGGGTTCTCAGCGGAACCTGGAGAGGCCGGCCCCCCTGTTCTGGGTGCGAGCCCCGGCACCGGCCTCCGCGCGAGGAGCGCGCGTGCCCTGCCTGCCCGCGTGCGGAGAAGCCCCGCCCCCACGTGTGCGGGTGTGGCCGCGGGGCGGGGCGGCCTCCAGACCCCGGGGGCCCCCTGACATGGACTGGGCGCCTGCAGCTGAGGGGCCAGCGCCCACGTGCCAGGGTCCGCCCACAACGCTGGCGGCGCCGCCTGGCGCCAGGAGCCAGCACCCGGGAAGGGCCTCGCAGCCCCATGCGGCGGCGCCGCCTCCGGGCCACGGGCGTCAGCCCCCCGAGGGGCGCGCCGCCCCCCCCCCGGGCCTTCACACACAAGGACCAGAGTAAGAGCAAGTATTGTAACGTCTTCAAACTTCTGCAGGGACAGACACCGGGGCTTCACCGAGGCGCCGTGAGCGACTCAGACGGGGGCGCCCAAGCTGGGGCACGAGTGCCGCGGGGCGCACGCACAAAGCGTGCATCCCCCGCGTCCGGCCGGCCGCGCCCCCCTGCACTTCACTGTCGTCGGCGTGGGCAGAACGTGGTTTAAAAGGCGTTTTCAAAGCAGAGAAAAACAGGTGCAAATGGTTCTAAATAGAAAAGCATGTTTTTCCTTTGAGCGCGTTCGCCAGGAGCCTGTTTGTAAAACAGCAAACAGACCTGAGCAAACGCGCCCAGACCCCTCGCGAGCGCCACGTGCTGCTTCCGGGACAGGGCCAGCGCCAGGGGCAGTGCCCGGCCCTTGACCCGCAGGCTGGAGACACGCTCGGCGGCGGCGCCGCGCGGACAGGCGGAGGACAGCAGGTCCGGGCCCACTTCCTGGGGATGGACACCGGCAGCAGCAGCGTGAGTGGGGTCAGAAGCGCTTCCGCTGCAGCGACCGACCATCCACACAGCCACCCCGCCGGCCCCGGTGCCGCGAAGCGGCCTCCTTTCCCTGGACACAGCCGTGGCCACGCGACAAGGCGCCGGGCTGGCACCCTCTGCTCTCTGTCCCTCCGCTCGGGGGGTGGGGTCGTGGCCCTGGGACCCAGCGCCCCTCCGTGGCCAGGAGAGGTTGGAGCCCCTCCCCGACTCCCGACTCTCCCCACTAAAACCTACCAGACCGCACCCCGTATGGCAAGCCCAGGCCGCACGAGGCTGCACACGCCGGGGCAGGGGGGGCCCAGGCCCAGGCCGGCCCGCAGGGCGGCAGCGACTCCACAGCAGCAGGGCCGTGGGTAAGTGGCGCTGCCGCTCGCGGAGCAGACCGGACCGCACCTCCCACCACACGCGCAAAGCCACTCACGGTGGATCAAAGGCCGGGTGAAGCCCGGGACCCCAAAATGCAGGGACGCTGAGGTGTCGTGCTCTTTGACAGGGGCTCAGAGACCTCTCTGGGATGTGGCTCCAGGGAACGGAAACGGAAGCAGAAACAAACGGGACTCCGCCAGGCGAAAAAGCCCCCACACAGTGACAGCCCAACCTCAGACGGAACGGCCAGCTTGCAACACACACATTGAGGGGACCGATCCCCCAAATAAAGAGAACCCACAAAACAAGAGAACACAAACAATCCACTCAAACCGATGGGGAGCTGAACAGCCCCACCTGGGCACATGGAAACACGCTCGTGGGCAGGGAAACGCAATCAGAACCACAGCAGCCCCTACACCTGTACACGGCCCCCATCAGCACGTAGAAACAGCAGGTGTTGGAGAAGGTGTTGGGGACGAAGCCGCGGGCACACTGGGGGTACATGACGGGGAAAGCTGTGCGGAGGTTTTATCAAAAATTGAAAGTGGAAATGTTCCTGTTGTTCCGCTGCTGTGCATTTATCCAAAGACTACACCTGCCATTTCCAAGAGAACCTCATTATCACCTCAGCCTTATTAACAACAGCTGAGACAGGGAAAAAGCTTCAGTGTCCACCAACAGATGAGTGCCTACCACCTGGGCTATACACGCTGTGGAATACTACTCAGCAGTGAAAAAGACAAGATCTGCCACTTGCCGCAACGTGGGGGCACCTAGAGGGGCCTGTGCTCCCTGAGATAAGATGGAGAAGGAGGCTGTGTATTTTCATTCATATGTGGGAGGTAATAAGACTAATGAGCAAGCAAAACAAACTCTTAGATTGCAAGGACAAAATAGTGGCCACCAGTAGCAGGCGGGCAGGGCTACGTCGGGAAAGGTGGACACAAGTTAAAACTTGGGTGTGGCCCGTGACGCAGCACACAGTGTAAGGTTATGATTTTGTCACCCAAACCCTAGAGAATGTTTTAACCAAAGACACATCAGTAAAAAATTAAAGAAAAGGGCCTCCCTGGGGGTGCAGCAGTTAAGTCTGAGCACTATGACGCTATCAGCAGCCGCTGCAGCACGAGTTCAATCCCCGGCCAGGGAGCTTCCCACAGGGTGTAGATCTCTCCTGTCTCCCCGCTGCCCCACTCAGCAGTGTACTTCAGTGGATCTGCCAGTTCTGCTCCCCACTCTGTCTCTGGGGAGTCCTCTCACCCCCTACCCCCTGGCCTACAACAGCCAGCTCTTGTATGCATAAATAAATCTTTAAAAAATTAAAGATAAAACAAAACTTGGGCACACACCATGTGGCTGGAATTTGCTCGCTCCCTCCGTGCCACAGGAGACATAAATTAGAATGCAGGATGTACATCTCTTCAAAATAACAAAATCTGATTTTGAACGCAGAGGGCGGTCAGCGCTTCTGGGAGCTGGAAGCCCCAGGCCCCTCATGGAGGCCGCTGGGACTCAGAAGCTGCCGGAGATAATCTTTTTCATCTGGACGTTCCTTAGGGGATTCCAGAGCAGCCCAGCTTTTGGCAAAAGGTAAAAAATGAGCGCTCTGCTCACCGAGATAAAATGACAGAGCTTAGAGGAGGAAAGCAGTAAAGGCAGTCTTTGAACACTGTTTTCTCTCTTGAAAAAAGCTAAGGCTTTTGGGGGGGAACTGCACCCCCCCCCCCGCAGAGAGGAAGTCTCCCCACCGCTCACACTCCACGGGGCTTCCACTTGGGCCTCTCCTTCCCTCACTGCTCCCCCAACGCCAGCTTTATTGGGGTGCGATTCACACCCCGTCCAAGCAACGCCTGAAAGCACGCGGAGGGTCCGCGCCTGCGAGGCCCGTTCCAGCACCGCCCCCGCCGTCCCCGCAGCGGTCACCCCACTCCCCGAGGGGGCTCCCTCAGCCGCGGTCTGACCTTCCAGAGCGAGTGCTCGGCGGTGGGCGCCAGCAGGCCCGGGGTCTCCAGGGTCGGCAGACGGCAAAGGCGAGCCGGGCCCCTCAGGGGCCTTTTCAGGCCTTTCTTGACCTTCCTGCGCCACTGCTGAGGGGCGACCGGCCACAGGGCAGGCAGGGCCTGGGCGGGCAGGCCTCCCAGTCCCCCGAATCTCCACTCTCGGGGCTCCCTGGCGTCCTCGGTGGTCTCCCGCGCCATCTTGCCCCGCCCCGGCTCCGACGCAGCTGCGTCCGCGCGCCCACCGTGCCCAGGTGCAGCCCGGGGCCGCGAGCAGGTGCGGGCAGGAGGCCGGGGCGGGGCTGGGGACCCGACGCCTCCCACCTACCGGCGCTCGCGCCCCTCCTGCCCCGCTCGGCGCCCAGAGCCGGGGTCTCTGGGGCATCACCCCGCCCTCTGGCACGGAGCTGCCAGGCGCACACCCCAAATGCCTCCCGAGAGCGCGACGGCACGGGTGGGGTGGGGCCCGCTCGGAACCTCAGGTCTAACCCAGCCGGTCCCCGCTGCGGCCCCGCCCCGTTTAATGGGTCAGTTTGCCTCTCCGAGCCTCACCACCGGCTGGGGTGCGGCTCCAATTAAGGGCTGGTGGGGTCCCAGCGGGCAGGGGGAGGGGCAGGGCCCTGGCTTTGGGCCCGCTTGACGCCCTCCAGGAACGCCCCTGCGCTTTCCCCAGAGGGCGCCCCCTCACGTGGGGTTTTACAGCCCCCCAAAGCAGCTCGCGTGGGAGGCGTGGCAGGGACAGCAGGCCCCGCCCCTCCCAGGGTTTGACTGACATTTCTGTTGCGTTCCCAGGCGACGCTGCGGCTGCTAACCTGGGGGTCCCCTGTCCTCAGAAAGTGGGATCCTCCCAGGCGTTTTATGGACGATGGCTCTCAAACGCAAGCATCTGCTGAGGCCAGGCAGGAAACGAGGGCGGGGTGTGTGCATGAGGGTGAGGATGTTGCGGCTGGAGCAGCGGCAGCCACTCTGTGACCACGAGCACAGGGGCCGCCTGGAGCGCCATGTCCTGCCCAGTGGCCCTGGGCCTGGGCGTCCCTGAGCACGTCATCACGCAGGACGGGCTGCCCCTGTGTTACTGACCAGCTCTCTCTGCTGCTGTCCTTGCTCCCCTCTGACATCACCGTGAAAGCTACATTTGCTTTCCCCTGAGAACGCAAATGCAACGAGGGCGTTTCCCGCCTGTGTTTTGCATTCACCGACATTTTCATCTTTGAGACGCCGCGTCCTTCACGGGGCCTGGAGACGCGCGGACGGAAACCGCGGCCCCGCCTCTCTCTCCCGGCTTCCCGCGTGTCCACGCCGTCTCACGTTCTCTGCTGCTCTTCTAGACGTTTCCATGCACGACTGTATTGTTACTGATGTTGACAGAAATACCCTTAAGCTGCTTCTAAGCAAAATGTCTGCAGTGCCGGCTCTGATGGCCGCGGGCGCCTTCGGCGCTCTGAGACGCTCCCAGCGCGGCACTGCCCGGATGTGGCCACGCCCCAGGCCCTCGCCATGCTGCGGCCACGCCCCACGCGGATCCAGGCTGACCCCAGCCAGCCCTTAATTAGGTCCCTGCGGCTTGACTTTTTCGTGAATAACCATGAAGTCCCCAAACCCCTCTCTCATTTGGAGCTGCCTCTCGCAGGTCAGGGGTGAAGCGCGCCGGGAGGCGGATCCCCAACACGCGCCCCTTACACAAACTGAATAAAAGATGCCGATGGGGCTGGTGGGAAGGCTCTGGACGCAGCGCCCCAACACCAGCGGACTGGGGGTGTGGGTTCCCGGCCAGAGCACGGTGATGGAGGGTGAGGACAGAGACTGGACGGGAGGCCCCGCAGGTCAGAGACCTGCTCACACAGGCCACGAGCTGGGGGCAGGGTCAGCACCCCTCAGGCAGCCGCGGAACCAGAATCCCCGGGCGCCAACGCTCGGGGCACAGAGCGCAGACCCCAGACCCAGCGGGGCTCAGGCGCTGCGGGAGGGTCAGGCGCTCAGGCCGGGGGTGAAGACGTGGAGCCGGGGCCACTGCAGCAATCTGGCCCCTTTCAGATTCTCCAGTTACTCAAAACCAACAAGCAACGAGCGCCCCGGGAAGGACGGCCCCCCCCCACGGGAGACTCTGCCAGGGCGACCTCCTGCCCGCCCGGGGCCTGCCCCACGCCGGGGCTTCTCCTCACTGACCCCTCGGCGGGCAGCGCTCCTCAGGGCCGACCGCCCGGACCACGCAGGCCCCTCAGCAAGCCCGTCCCCTCGGGCGGCCCTTTCTGTCCCTGTGTCCACGCACGTGTACTTCATGCTTCTGCCCCTTTTGCAACACACCTGCCCTTTCAGATACAGCGGACGTCTCTGCCGTGGAGAAACCCACCTGGGAAACTCGCCGGCGCTGCTGAAAGGGGGCTCTGGGAAGACTCTCCCGGAGTGGACCCAGGGACCCCGCTTCCGAGCCCAGCACCTCCAAAACCACATCAGCGTCATCAGAAACATGAGGCCGCAGAGGCAGGCACCAGCGGCTGGCGAGCGGAGCTTTGGGCCTGCTCGGCGCCAGCTCCCGGCCCTGGGCTCGGTGGCCCTGGCTGGCCAGAGCTCCCAGATGGGAGACTCCAGGGCACGAAACTGCCAAACAACCCGCAGAACCAAAGTTCAAGTTCAAGACCAGTTCCGGTGGGCCGGCTGAATCTGACTGAGCCCACTTATTTTCTGAAATGAAAGCGCAGCCTGGGCATTGGCTGCGAAGCTGCCCCAGAGCTGACGCCCCAGCTCTGCGCGGTGGGGTCACCAGGCCGCGCACGCCCAGCTCAGGGTGACAGAGGCGGCGCGAGCGACGGCGCGACCACAAAGCAGCTTTCAGGGATGAGGCGCCGGTTACCCGCCGGCCCGGACACAGCTCCACGCCGCAGGGCGGGCGGGAAACAACCGACAGAGAGGGCCGGGGCTTGGCGCGCAGCGGGCGTGTTCTCCGGGCGCTCGGCCGTCGGTGCTTCAGTGCGTCAACACGAAGACCCGCTTCTCGGAACCGGCCGGTCCAAGATTCCCTGCAGAAATGTCCCAGGTGCCACCCGCCCACCACCGAGCTCAGGCAGCCCTGCTCTGAGACGGGCACAGGCACCGACACCACCCAGCGCCCGGCACTGTTTCTGACTTCCCGAGGGCATTTGCTTCCGGCCGCACCCGGGGGTCTCTGGCTGCCCCGGGGGCCCGGCTGGTGGGGGTTGCCGTGTCAAGTGCACTCAGCCCCGGCCTGCGCCCCCAGAGCCCCAGGTCTGCCGTCCGCACAGTGCCCGAGCCGCCTGGGGAGCCCTGGTGCGTTTGGGGGGCCAGACGACGAGGCCTCCCCAGGGGTCTGATTCGCTCCTCCGCTGCGAGTGCAGACGCCTCTGCAAACCGGAAGCTGGGGCGCGGGAGCTGTCCGGCTGCATCCGGGCGCAGCCTCCGCACAGCGCGGGGTCATGCGGCCCCAGCCCTCGCGGTCTCGCCCTCCCGCTCGCCTCCCTCCGCGTCTCTCCGCTGCGGGCGCCTGGGCTCAAACGTGAGCTTGTGACTGCAGCTCTCTGTGCCTCGGGCTCCCGCCTGGGCGCACCAGACACGCCAGGAAGGAGGGGTGAGCGACCTCGCTGGCTACTGAGAGCCCGGGCCCCAAGGTGGCCCCTCGCACCCCATGAGCTCGAGCAAAACGCCGACAGCACAGTCACTGCAAAAGTGACAATTTCTGTTTCTCAGGACTGATTCTGCATCGTCCCGATGAAATGTTCGTGACGCTCTATTCAAAATTCATCATGCTAAAATGAAATGTCGAGGACATTTCAACTGCGGGTTTTACACGCCGTAAGAGATGAACCTCTGACCTGTAGCCCTGCACACGGTGAACAGCTATTGTCAACTCAGTATAAACACTTCGCTGCGCAGACTCTCTTGATGCTTAGCCGCCTCCCCTCAGCCCCCTGGCCCTGGCTGCTTCCCGTCCTCTGGGGCGCCGCCGCCCTCGCAGCTCAGTGAGACCCGAGGCGTTGCCAGTTGATGAAAGCGAGGGTCGGGGTGAGCAGACGGGCCCCCTGGTGCAGTGTGGCCAAGAGCGTGCACGGGATTTCCCGCTCAGTGATGCTAGGTGAGCCTGGGGGTGGAGGAGCCACAAGGTGGAGAGAACTTGGGCTTCTGGGGCGTGGCTCACCAGGATGCTGATGTGGGACATTACACCAAAGAGAAATCAACTTGCCTGCGTTGGCCCCCGAAACATGCTTGTTATAGCAGCAAACCTTAGCCTCAGTGAGCTAGGAAAATGGCAGGGGGGAGAATGCAAAGGGGCAGCAAGATCTTGGAGGCAGAATGAGGCTGGGGGTCTCATGGGAGGTCCGAGAGGCGTGGGGGTCAGGGAGGCACTGGGGTGGGGGCGTCTGAAATTGTATTCAAGTCCCTTAGAAACGGGTACAGGTTGTAAACTTTGACGCAATAACCTGAGCCGTCTGCCGTCTTAGCGGACCCCACTCTGCAGAGGACGCTGCCTGTTGGTGACGGGGTCACACGTGTAGTCAGAGGTGACACCTGCGCTCTCTCCTGCTGAGGGTCAGGAGTCGGTGTGGACTCCTGATGCCCTTCCCAGGGTCACACTTCAACCAGCACATGCAGAGCCCACTCCAGCTCCCATGGAGAGGCCGCCTGTGTGTGCTGGGTGCGCCGCCCTGCCCAGCCCCTGAAGTCCCAGGGCAAGCACACGTGCTGGCTGCTGGTGAAGACCTGTGCTCTCTGATCACGCCACAGCTGGGTGCCATCCACCAGCTTCTTTACGTCTCCCTCACACGAACCGCTTTTCAAATGTATTCTGGTTCCTACGAAGAATATCCAGGGAATCACAGTTGGATGTACCAGACATATGCTATTCTAATAAACGTTAAAATAAATATATGTTAATTACCATATGATACAGCAACACCGCTGCTGGTATTTATTCGAAGGATACGAAAACACCAAAACAAAAACACGTGTGTGTCCTGTGCTCCCCAAGCCGAGCCGCACACCCCCACCCCTGCCCTGTGCCCGTCACGTTCGGCTGGGAGGAGACAGAGAGGAGAAGACGGGCTGCTGGTCCCGCTGGGCCGTGGAAGGAGGAATTGGCCTTCGGGACAAGGGGGCGGGTCTCGAGGGGTGGCGGCGCTGAGTGTCGGGGGTCAGGAAGGGATGAGCGGCGGTGGGCTGATGGTCTGAGGCCTGGAGGGGCCTCGCCGTTCTCCACTGCGAAGGAGCTGAGCATGCCTCAGCCACATGCATGCGACACGCGTGTAACTCTAAACATGCGCCACTCACGGGTAAAGAGACAGGTCTCCTGTCTCCCCTCTGTGGAATTCTATCTTTAGGACGAAGGCTGTTTGTCTTCCCATATGAATATATATATGTATACACACACACACGCTCACCTACACACACATATGCTCTCGGGGTCATGAAACAGGTGGAAACACACCTATTCTCTATTAAGAAAAAAATATATATAAACACGTATGTTTGAAGTCACAGTTACGGAAAAAACACTCATGGCATAGGTTTTCATGTGTGTGTCTGTGTCACACACAAACACACAGGGCTACGAAACGCCTCTATTTCCGCCTTCCTCACGGGACGCCGAGGCCAGGGCTCTGTTCTGCTGAGGGCGTGACGCCCAGTATGCACCAGACACTCTACAAACATTTGTAGGATGATTTGTGTCTGTACTCGACTCTATTAGACAAGCTGCAAACATTATAGTATGAATTTAATTTTGAATTTTACACCAGAGTCTCTGTAATAGTCTCTGACTCTGGGTCTCTAATGCTCTCAGCTCATTCCGTAAATGCTCCCACCAGCATCTGCAGTGTTGGCCACAGAGCCCTCCAGGGCCTTGCCAGCCTCAGCGGGCAGGGCCTCCTCTCTCCCTCCCTGCCTGCGTGCTGGGCTGGGGGCCCGCCTGTGGCCAGTCTCTGGACTCGCCCTCCCAGTGGGTTTGTCTTGAGAGATGTGGCTCAGAGGCTTGAGGGTCCAAAGAGGGGGCCGGTGCGCCAAGGGCTGGGGCCACACAGATGCCCTCTGACACTGGGGCATCACTTTACAGTGAGAAACCTGCCCTGGCCAGGGCTACTGGGAGGGCCCTGAGCTTAGTTTTCACCTTGGTCATAAACCCTCATTAAACCTCCTGGCACTTTCTTTCTCTTCTGGATCAAAGACCGTGTACCCTCTGGGGAAAAGGTAGCAGAAGCTTCTGCAACTCACCCTAAAATTAAAATCGAGACTGTGTCAAGCTCTTATAAAACAGAAACTCCCTGTGCCAAGCCCTCAAAGTCAAGGAACAAGGAGCTCCCCTTTGATGTATATTCACTAATTTGGGTTCTATATGCACATTTGTGCCATCGATTTATCCCCTAATTAATTTTAACTCTGCAGAGGCAGAAGACGGGAGTGCTGCTGGGCGGGCACTAATCACCCACCACCACCTTCACATGGAGACCTCCTGATACATGCTGGCCTTGGAGTCGCAGCGGGCATGCGTCCTGGGGGCCCTGCTGTGATGTGTTCCGGTTGGTAGCCACAGCCTCATTTTCAGCCCACAGAGGTCTGACTCCTAACTCATCATGCAAACACTGCCATTCTAATGCTGGGTCTCAAAACACCGTCCATGGCCTTCCATACATGATTCAGGGTCTAGAGGGTTTAAAAAGGTGCGTGGATTTAAAAAGGCCTTAATTCACCTGCTGTTGGTGTGCTTTCCCTCTTCATGTGACAGTGTGTTGGTAGTCACAGATCTACACTTCAAAAAACAATCTCCATCACAGAGATGGAAGCAAATTAGCAAGACCCGCACTTACAGGCCAGTTAATCCTGAGAGGGACTATGCCTGCAATTATGGCTGCTGCCACCAGGGGGCACCCACCAGCAAACCTTGGTCCCACAGTGTCTGGCTCATACCTCTGAGTAGTCATCCAGCAACACATCCAAAATCCAATTTTGTCAAACAACCCACTAAATACAACTGACGTGTGTTAACACTTTGTGTGCTGGTGCCCTTTCAATTTACCAGCCTTTGGGGCCGGCCATTTTCTGTGCCACCGCATGAATGGTATAAGCATTCAATAAAACACACACAACTCCCAAACTACTGGATATTAAAAAAAACTGTAATGTCTCTCATAAAACACCTTGCACTTTCACCAAAACAATGTGTAAAGCTTCTAGACTGAGTACGATCAAAGAAATAGCTCCTAATAGTTTCAAATAAATCCACTGTGGTGTGAAAAACCGGACACTAGATGAACACGTATTAATATGTGAGTGGCCACCTGACACTGGTGACAAAAACATGCACTAATAAATGAGCCGACCACAAAGTGCTAACGGAGTCAGTTGAACTGGAGATGTCATGGAAAGGAATTGAGGATCCGATACTACGGACCTCCCTTAGTTGTTTAACGATGATTAATACAAATCTGGCTTATGTGGCTTTCATTCGACACGTAATCCTTGCAAGAAGTAAATACCCATTTATGACGTGCCCCAGGCCTCTGTTAAGATGGAAACAGAGACGAGTCACACGTGTAACCCGGTCCAGAGTTTCTGCAGCTCTGTCAGGCGAGTCCTCACGTAAATAGCCCTCTATACGGTCACATCTTCCCCGACAGTTAAGGGCTACAGAAAGGTAAAACTCACCGGAGAGAAAACTGCTCTTGAAGACCTTTTGAATTGAAGCTCTTCTGACATGTCTATTGTCTAACCTCTGAAGTCTGACTTCTGTCGATTGGCCTTTCAAGCTGTGGAGGATCAGAGCCCCAGCCCCTGCTCAGATGCAACGCCGGCGAGGGGTGAGACCCCCGAGCGGGGCCCGCTCAGTCCAGGGCTGCCCCTGCCGCGGCCAGCGCCAGGCGCTCCACACGCTCAAGGCCCAGGTGCGGCCGGGGTGCCGCTGGCGCCGCAAGGCTGACAGACAAGGGCTCCTCCCAGAGCCCCAACTCCTGCTCAGGAAGGAAGATAAAACGGGCCGCCACGCATGCCTTGTTTGAGGAGCCGAGAAGGGAGCTCTTGGGGAGGGGGCCGAGAGTGGACAGCGGCACGGGAAGGGCCAGCAGGCCGAGGGCGGGAGCCCGGTCAGGTGCTCCCTGGCTGTGAGCCCGGCGGAAACCCTGACAGAGATGCAGCGGGCAGCCCTGCTGCCCCGCTGCCCCGCCGTACCCGCCCCGAACAAGCCCTGTGGTCCTGGCTCCCGTCCGGCACCTCCGCCCGGGGTGCTGGGGCAGCACCGTCCATTGACACCAGCCTGGGAGTACGGAGTCGCCGCGAGAGCCAGGGCCCTGCCGGCTGCGGGCACAGAGGGCTCCATGCGGTGGCCGCCCGCAGCACCCCGGGGGCGGCGGACGTGGGGACACGTGGGCACCGCCAGGGCCGGGCGCCCAGCCCCGGGCCAGCTCTCAGGAGGGGAGCGGGGAGGGGGGGGCAGGGGGGCGGGGGGGGCCAACTCGCCTTGATGACGTCTTCGTCCGACGACCTGCACTCCAGTGCCCCCCGCAGGCCGGCCACCGTCCCGTCCTCCTCCACGGTCACCACCCTGACCGGCACGGCCACCGTCTTGCCCGTGAGGACGGCCGTGTTCAGGATCTCTGCCTCCTGGAACACAGACACGCGCGTCACACACGCCGGCGGACGGGGGTGGGGCTACAGGCAGACGCCTCTGCTGCCTCTGGGGGCAGGTTTGGCTCGCCTGCTCCGGCGCCTCTTACTTCAGGGCACCCACCGCCTGGGGTCTCCCCTCCTGCAAGCCGAAGGTCCCTGTAAGACCCCTCCCAGCCGGGACGGCCGGCGCCTGGAAAGCTGCGCGGGTGGGGGGTGCTGTCCCCGCCCTGGCACCCGAGGCGGCTGCGTGTGCCGGGCGTGAGCAGAAGGCAGCGGGCCCGTGCAGCCTGGCTCCCGAGCCACCGCGGGGAGACGAGCGTCCGGCCCAGCGCGCAGAACGTGCGGCGGCAGCAGGAGTCTGTGTCCGTTCCCGGCCACGAGGCGCTGAGGTCCCGGGCTACTCGTTACAGCCGCGCGAGCTCATCCATCCTGACCGACACGGTATCACTTCCCAGCTTCGCTTAAAAGACAACAGTCCCTGAATTCTGGACGCCGCCCCAAACCGGGCCAGCGGGCTCAGGCACGGAAACCCGCCACTGCGCTGCCTGGCTGGCCTGTCCGCTCCGGGGAGCGCCCAGGCGGCTGCTGTGCGGCTCGGCAGACCCAGCCCAGCTCGGCGTGGACAGAGCAATGGCGCCTCTGCCTGTCCTCTGAGGCTGCTCGGCCGAGCTCTGCTCTCCCGGCCCCTCCCCTGCCCGGCGAGGGCCTCATCTACGCCGCCGCCGACAGGAAAGCTGAGCTACGCAGCGGCCAGAGAAGTCCTCCGTCTCATCAGCCGCCCTGTGGCATCCCCAGCGACAACCTGAGCGCATCTCGCAGTGGGGCTGTCGGCCCAGACAACGCCTGCGGCCGGCATGTCCGGAACCCACCCCACTCTGCTGGGCGCACGTTGGGCTCGCCGCCTCTCAGCTCCCGTCCCGGGAGAAGCAGACTCGTCTCCCGTGGGGGGCTCGGCGTCAGGCCGCAGACCCTCGAGACAGGGTGGCGCCACCTCCCCTCCCACCCCCGAGGCTGCAGCAAGCCCGTGGACACGAGTGGGACACGGCTCTGCCCTCCATGCGGGCATGTGGCCCCACGACCTCGCCATCCACACGATGTCTGTGAGTGGGATTCCCGCAAAACGCCGCCGGGGACCAGCCCCACCCCGCCCCGCTGTGCTCCTCTGGGCCGGCCGGGGACGGGCCAGCTGGGCAGGGCACCCAGGTCTGCAGAACTGGCCAGACACGGCGGGAGCGTTGCAGCGGCCGAGTCCGGGGAGCAGACGGCACCTTAGATGGCTGATTTATCTTACGGTGGTGACACTGGTTTGGTGACGCTGGTTTAGGGGTCAGACCGACACCCTCACATGTGCACACACTCACCGCTGTGCCGATCGATGTCTCCTCCGCCTGCTGGCCCCACTGCTGCCCCCGCCAGGGCCTTACTCGCTTTGGTTTTGTCTGCGGTCGGGGTCTGCCTTTGCCGCTGCATGAGCGCTCACAGGCATTTTCCCGACTCATCTGGCTCCGCAATTCCCCTCCGCCCCACGCTGACATGCTGGCGAGACCTGGTCTTCTGTAGCGCCGAGAGGTACTGCTGCAAACACACGTGCTCCTCATGCTCGGGAGGCCTCGCCTCTCTCTCCACCTGCTCTGCAGCTGCAATCTCTGTTCCTGTTCCTATTCCTGTTCCTTATTTCAGCAGTGTCCTGAGCATGCAATGACTTAGGCGAATCAGGCGAATCAACATGTTTTTAGCAAAAGGAAAAAGAGGGGAGAGCGGGAGGGAAGGAGGAAGTAGAGGAGGGCCCCCGGCCCCTGAGGCAGTGCAAGTGCAGGTACTGTGAGGTGGGAGTGGCCCCAGCCTCAGTGCCCCCTCCCGATGGCCCTGGGGGCTGCAGAGCCTCTGGTACCCCCCTCCCCGTCTGCAGCGGCGGCACCATGTCCCGGGGAGGACAGGGACCGGAGAGCGTCCCAGCACTGAAGTCCATCAAAGCCGGGCGGGCTCGGCCCCCCCGCATGGCCGCTTGAACACAGAGCCAGGTCTGCCCAGTCTGCTGAGTTTCCTTGAGCCGAGAGTCGACGTCTGACGTGGAATCCGACCTTCACACTTGGCTCGCTCCCGTGAGGACCCCTGAGCACGACCGAGGGGCTCAGGGGGCTGCCCGGCCGGCAGTGCCCCCGAGGCCAGGACTTCCCCGACCCCCACTCGGGGCTGGCGGCTGCGATCAGCCCCCATCACTCCACCCCACGGCAAAATTCCCCGCTATCGCGAAAGCACGCCCTGGTTTTGCATAACTAGTTTCAAATCTTACTTAGCATCAAGTTCCAGAATTAAGAAGCTAAGTGACAGCTGTTTAATTAACTCCTTAAGCTGATTAGGCAGCATTACTGAAATCCCCTCTAGGGGAGGCGCAGGCCTGTGGGGGGCCCCGGGGCCTGTGGGGGACCCCGGGGCCTGTGGCCGCCCTGCGCTGTTTAACTCCAGGAGCCGCTCAGCCCATCCGACGTGTCTCAACACCCACAGGGCGCGGCAAGGGTGGACTTTCACTAACGGCGTGACCTGGAGTGGGAGGCGCCGAACAGCCAGAAGGGCAGGGCTCTGTCCCGAAGCACCGCCCGCCAGCCAGGCCCCCCCGAGCTGCTCGCCGGGCGACTCAGACAAACCCCACGAGCCAGTCTAAGTCTTTAAGCCAATTTCCCTCTAAGCTTCGTGATTTGAAAGTGGCATCTCCAGGGAAGCAAGGAAGCGCGTGTCCCCGGCCCCCACCGGAGCTGGGGCTGCACGTGCCCGGCAGCAGCCCCGAGAGGGGGGACGCTGTTTGGCGGCTGAGGGCTGCTGGGCAGCAGCCCGGTGGACACGGGCAGGGGACTTGAGGCAGGGCAGATGCTGCGCGAACCGTGAGCGTGTCAGCCACGATTTTTTAGAAGTAGGATGTCGGTTTCAGGGGGTGCTTCCAGCAGGCTGGGGGAGCACGTGCACCCCATTTTAGTCTCTGAAATGGCCGCTCTTGCGTGAGGCCTTGTGGTGGGGCTGCTGCGGGGACGGACCCGGTGAGACCCCACGTCGCATGAGGCGCGGCGCCGTGTGCTGTGAGTCGCTTAACACATGCAGCGCTGGGTGCACCCCAAACAGGCCGATCACCTCATAAAAGCCAGCCTGTGTCCTGGGGGCTCCCCCTGCTGCCTCGTCCCCTTCCTTCCCCTTGGATTTCGAGGGGGCTAAGGCAGGCCCAGCGTGGCCTTCTGCGGTTCTGCATGCCCCCGAACCACGGCTGGGGCCGGCGCCTCGCTCGCCCACGCTGAGTCACGCCCGCCGCCCACCAGGCAGGGTGGGGGGCTGTGGCTGTGCAGTCTGGCCGGAGCCTGCAGACCAGGGCTCTGGACACCGTCCAGCCCGGAGAGGTCTGGCCAGGCCCGCACAGATTTAATCCCTTCCAGCTGATGCTGAGACCTGGGGAGCCAGAGGTCCGGGGAGCCGTGTTTCTGCTGTATCTTGAAAAAACTCAGACCCCCCAGCAAGTCCGGGGCCTCCCCCAGAGGCTGGGGGCGGCGACTGTCTCCACTCGGGGCCACAGCTTCACGTGACGCGTGTGGCCGCCCCCGCTGGAACCTGGGCCCTTCGCTCGGAAGATTCCGAGCCCAGCCACATCCAGCTGGACGGGAGCTCCCGGACACGGGCGCGCCCGGAGTCGCTCTCGGGGGCTCTCGATGCCCAGTCGGAGGCGCCGCCCAGCGAGTCACCGCCGCCCGTCAGACTAGCCGGACGTCAGACCAGCCGGACGTCAGACCAGCGCGCCCCCACACGCCCGGCCCAGGGACGCGGCTCCCGCGAGACCCGCAGCCCCCACAGCGACTGCGAGAGACGCGGCACGAGCGTCTAATTGGTGCCTATCGATACCGCCAAGGGTTCGCTCTTCGAAAGCGCGAGTCCTCGCCTGCGGCCCTCAGCCAAGGTGTCTGCCAGCCCTTCTGTCACGCAGGAAGGCGCATGTCAAATTGTCAAAGCGCGACTTCTCGGTGGCCGGGGGGCCGCGGGATTAGGATTAATCCGACTGGCATGGAGGACACGCGGCATTAGCGGACATCAGAGCGCGGCTCCGAGGCGTCGCATAACCGGGTGGACGAGGGCGGCTCAGCACCCGCGGTGGGGTTCAGACCCGCAGCCCCTGGGCCTGGGCACCTGCTGCCGGGGCCGGGGCTGGGGCCGCCTTGACCGTCTCCGGAATGAGGACGCGGCTAATCCGGCCGCGCGAAGTCCAGAAGCCACTGGGGCCGCCCCAGGATGCTCCCGAGTGCCCCTTTCTTCCACTGACGACTCCGTGATTGTTTTTCTTAGACTGATGTGAAAAGGGATTTGCGCATTTTGAGTCCACACTAATTAGGAAGATGCGGATGCAATTAAGATTATTCTGGAAGGCGGGGTCGCCCGCCCTTTCCTGCTGCTGCTGGGGGCTGCGGTCTCCACTGCACCCCGCCCCCTGAGCCTTCATATCACCGTTTTTGGGGTGTTTGTGGGCCATGCCACTGGGAGGCCACGCCCAGGGGGTGGCCACGCAGCCTGAAGCCCCAGCCTGGCGCCTCCAGCCCACAGCTCCGCCCGGCCCTGCCCAGCTGCTCCGGTCCCGCTGCCTGGGCGTCCGCAGGGCCTCTGGGGCCGCTGTCCCGGGGCCCCTTGTTCCCTCAAGCCTGCCCCGCCAGGGCCACCGGCAGCCTGTGCCGCCGCTGCTCTGGCCCCTCCTCGGCCGCGGCCCTCCCCACGGCCTTGCCAGTGCCCGCTCGCCTACCGGGGCCTGTGCTGGGGTCGGCGTGACGAAGGAGCCTGGAGCCCCCTGGCCGGCCCCTGCCCCGCGGCGCTGGGCACTCTCAGGGACCATCTCTCCGCCGGGGCCGCCGCTGCCCGCTGGGCCTCGTCAGGACCTCCCGCTGCCCGCGACCCGGCCCAGCCCTCCACGGCGTGCGGGCACCAGGCCTTCCCGGTCGTGCCCGGCTCGCGCCCGTCTCCCCTTCAACCACTTCACAGAGCCGAGTTCTCCGTCAGGGGACACCTGGGCAGGTGTGCTAAGGTGAGCAGCGCCGGGCTGGCCGCAGCGTGGCCCTCACGGAAGGAACGGCCTGTGCGGGCCGCGGCGGCCTCAGGCTGGGCCGGGCCTGACTGGGTCCTGCCGGCGCCCCGGGCCTGGGGTGCAGGTGTCGCTGGTTCTGACCCGGCGCTCCCCAAATGTGGCTGCACATGAGTCGCCAGGGAGACTCATCAGCAGGGCCGCTGGACCCCGAGTTTGGACGCTGGGATTTCATGCCGATGGGCAGCGTGGGCCAAGGAGCAGGCCCTGCCCAGCCCCGAAGTCGCTCAGGCCGGGGAGGGGCCGCCGGGGCGCCCAGCAGCCCCCCTCGCCCTGTGCCGCGTCACCCCCGTCCAGCGTTGCCACTCAGCTCCCCGAGGGCCCCTCGACCCAGCTCGAGACCCCAGTGCCCCAACTCTGTCTGCTTTGCACTCCTGTAGCAACGCCAGTGGGAAGTTTAGCTTATTTTTGTCTTAAAATTTATCAAATGATTATAAAAACATTAGCACTGTTGACGGAGCTGAAGTCTCCGCGCGGCTCGGCGCCCCTCAGCGAGGCGGGGACGTGGCAGGGGCTCTGGGAAAAGGCGCTTTTCTCTCCTTGGGTTATCCCTCTTCCAGCCTCAACCCCCCAAAGGGTGATTTATCTTTTTAAAATTATGTCCTGCTCCAGTGGCTTTGAAAGCTCCTCCATCCTGCCTCATTATGGGATGTATTTCGGCCAGGGCAGGATTGATTCCGTGAAATATGCTTCCCAGCACATCGAGACGCGAAGCCGGCGGTGATGGATGTCGGCGCACCTGGGCGGACGGGCGGGAGCGGAGACAGTGGTGTTACTCGGGTGCTTTTTGCGTGATGGGGGCTCTGTAATTTCAAGGGTCAGTCCTTTACAATAGAACAGGGACGTGTACCTTCTGAAAATCACAACCAGGCAACTTCTGGAAGCGATGTTCTAAGCACAGGAGAAAGAGAAAACCGCACGGAATGGCAAAGCACGCCGTGACCTCCAAACTGGCGGACGCCCGCGGCGTGGAAGTGCCCAGGCTTCTCGACAGGGGCCGCCGAGGCGGGGGACATGCTGCAAGATCCGGCAGAACATGCCCTGGGGGCTGGGTCACTGGGGTCATTCACAAAGGGATTGCAGGGGAGAAAAACAACACTCCACAGCTCTTTGACGCAATGGAGGAAGGACAAGAAGAGACGGAAGCAGGGCCTCCCTGGGGGTTAAGTCTCAGCCTGTGAAGCTGTCCGAGTTCAATCCCCAGCCAGGGAGCTTCCCACAGGGTGCAGCAGACCTCTCCTGTCTCCCCGCTGCTTCCCTCAGCAGTGGACTTCAGTGGATCCACCTGTTCTGCTCCCCACTCTGTCTCTGGGAAGTCCTCTCACCCCCCACACCTCCGGCCCACACCCCAGTTCTATGCAAAAATAAAATACATAATAATAAAAAGGAAAACCTTTTCAAAATGAAAATAAAATAAAAATGTGTAAGATCAAATGAATCAATGAATCAAATGAATAAAATCAAATGAATCAAATGAATAAGATCAAAATGAAAATAAAAACACCTGAGAGGATATAGCATCTAATAAGCCATTAGTAAATGTTAATAATCACTATGATTACACAGTTTTCACACGGATGTATTTTATTTACAAAGGTATCGTAAAGACTAATCAGCACGGGCCTCCCTGGTGGCGCAAGGGGTTAAGTCTCAGCCTATGAAGCTACCAGCAGCCTCTGCAGCACGAGTTCGATCCCCAGTGAGGGAGCTTCCCACAGGGCGCAGCAGACCCCTCCCGTTTCCCCGCTGCTCCCCTCAGCAGTGGATTTCAGTGAATCAGCCTGTTCTGCTTCCCACTCTGTCTCTGGTGAGTTCTCTCACACACCCCCCACCCCTGGCCTGCACCCCAGCTCTTGTATCCATAAATAAAAACATCTTAAAAAGGAGAGATGAAAGAATGGGAATTAAAGGGAGAGGAGAACGGCGGACACCTCTGCCGGGCACTTGCAAAGCCAGGGAGGCTGGGCCCTTGGACAGAGGCTATTACGGGAGACAAAGAGACGAGATTGGTCCTAAAGGGATATTCTCAGAAATGACACGTAAGCAAAGGCCCCCACCCCGCCGTGGGAGGGGCCGTTAAATAGCTAACTCAGTCTGGCTCCAGGAGAATTTATGTTAATTTCCGTTCTGTGAGTTGAAGAAAATAAATCCAGGCTTGGCTCGGCTTTCAAAGCTCGTGCCTTGAAAAATCTACACTTCTCTGAAATCTGATTTATTGTAAGGACCTACAGCCTTGTTCTTACCTGCCTCAAACACAAAACCAATATTTCTCCCCCACTTCTTTTCCACAATGAAGTACATTTCTTGAAATTTCCTATTTTTTCTAAACCGCCTTGACAGACGACAGGCGCATGGCATCACGGGTCCATAAAGAATGCCGATAGTAATGACCTCTTATGCTAATTGGATAGGTTTTTAATCACTGATAGAAATATAAGCACTATTATTGTCGGGGATATCATGATTTTTATCCACAAAGCTTGTCCGTGTGGCTGGAATCCATTATCTTAAAAGTGTTTTGATAAGGATAAATCTAAGCAGAGAGCTATGCATCTCGTCTGCAGTTGTTAAACTCCATCAAACATGCTTAATAATTAGTTGTCCGAAGACGCTCGTTAGATGCACATTAAATGTGTATTTAAGCCATATTTGAGGCACTTCATTACAAGCGACACGGCGAGCTTTATACTGCAGGACTTCAATAAAACTCTGGTCAAATTGAAACTTAAATTTATGGCCAGTCTTCCTTTGAGAACAGAATGTTGTGTTGATTCCCCTTGTTTTATTCTCCACAAGAGACCAGTTCCGACCAGGTGGTGCAGTGCCTAACTTTTATTTAGGTGTCACTGACACACAATACTTTCAACCATCTTACTGGGTAACTTGGTGAGTTCTAGTAAATTTCTACAATCGCGCAGCTACCACTGCAATCCAGTCTCAGTATTTCCCGTCACCCAGAAGCTTCTGTGGTACCATCCAGCATCCTCCTCTAGACCCCATTTATTCACTGCAGCCATTCATCTTCTGGAGACTTCACACATGGGGAATCATATGACCTATCTTCTGTGACGCCTTTCACTTCACATAGTGTTTGAGGTTGATCTATGTTGGTGAGTGTGCCAGAGCTTCACGGGTTTTTTATTTTTACCGCTCAAGTAATATTTCATTACCAGAACATATCAAAGTGTGTTTCTATGTTCACCAGTTGATACACGTTTGGGGGCTCTCATTTCGGCTGTGATGAATATGGGTCTTTACATGGCTTTTAAAATCTCCCAGCTGTTCACAAGTCTTTATTCTCATGTTCCCACCAGCAATGTCTGAGGCTGCCTGTTTCTCTATATTCTTGTCAACTTTTGATACTGTCCATCTTTTAGATTGTAGCCATTTTAGTGAGATTTTAACTGACATTTACCTAATCATTAATGTGGTTGAATATATTTTATATGCTTATTTGTCCTTTGCTTATCTGCCTTTAAGGAATGTTTATACCAATAAGATGGCTATTCTTATAGGCTGGCTTCTGTTTGTGGTGAGGCATCAGTGTTTTTATTTATACTTCATACGAGTCCTTTATTATAGATCTGTTTTGTCTGAAACTGTATCTTGCCCTGTTGGTTTTTGAAGAGAAAAAGGTTTGAAGTCAGATTTGTAATTTTTTTAATGGTTCATGATTTTGTGTCCCATCCAAAAAATATCTGAACAATCTCAATCCACAAAAACTTTCTCTTATATCCTTTTCAGGAACTTCTATTGTTTAAACTCTTACATTTATGTGCATGCTCCATTTAGAAATAAGTTTTTGTGTATGGCTTAAGGTGGGGGCATCTTGGGTCGAGGGCACAGCAAGACCTCGCATCCGAGCAGGCTCTCAGTCTGCCGCGTGCGGAGCGCGGAGGAGTCGTGACTGGCCACGGCCGCGGGTCTCAAACTTGGCTGCGCGTCGTGATCACCCAAAGGGCACTTCAGGGTCACGGGGTCAGCTGCTCGAGAGTTTCGGGACGCAGGGGTACCAGGGACAGCTGCTCAAGTTCAGGGCACGCTGGAGTCTCCCAGGGCTCAGGCGCGGCCAGCTCAGAACAGGAAGCGACCGGATGGGTCCGGGGCCGCGCCGGGCCGCTGGGGGCCGCCCAGTCGGGTGTGCTTGGTGCCTGAGCCTGAGGTGTCCGTGCTGCGGGCAGAACTGCCTCCAAACGGCGGGTCAAGCCCGCCCCCGCGGGGCCCTGCCTCGTTCGGACCGGGGTCGGTCTTTGCCCACAGTCGGGGAGAGGTGACTGGCTCCTGAGTCGTGGGCCGAAGCCCGTGGCCAGCGTCCTGGCAGGAAGCGGCAAGTGGGCACAGTCCGCAGCGTCACAGGACACAGGGGCACCCCCCGCCAGCCCGGGGGAGCGGGAGGGGCAGGTCCCTCCAGGGGCCCTGGTGGTGCAGCCCTGCTGGCCCGCGTCCGGTGTCTCCCTGGGGAAGGTGACAGAGCCGCCCGCTGCGGTCGCCTGCTCTGGCCCCCAGCCCCACGTGGGCTCAGCGCCGGGTTTGGGCCGGGCTTGAACACATGCCCCTCTTGGAACCCGGCAGAACGGGTCTCCCCTCAGCGAGGAGAAGGGGGAGACGGCTTTAAGGTGGGTGGCGCCCGCCCGGGTCACGGAGACGGATGCCGCTTCCTGGCAGCAGCGGCCCCGTGGCCGGCCCCGCGGCAAACACACACGAGCAGGGAACAGAAGGCGGGAGCGGCGGCGCCCCCAGCAGCAGAGCCCACAGGGGTGCGCGGCTCCCGGCTCTCCCAGCAAGCTCGTGTGTCTGTTTGTTTTGTGTATCAGACAACTACCCCACGAGCTTTTATGTCACCATAGAAACCTCCCAAATTGCCATTCCATTGCTATTATAAGGTTTTTTATTCCAGTCCTTAGTTTCAATAACTTGGTTTGAATTTTTCCCCAGGGCGGCGGTAACTGGGGCACTCAAAGTGCTGCCACATTCAAGCGCGGCTGATGTGACTTTGTGGATTCGGGCGCTTCAGGATCATCCTGAATGGGAAGCATCAGCCTGGGAACCGGCAGACCCCCTCCCCGCCCAGCCCCCCACTCCCGGCTCCCCCACCCCTACCCCAGCTCACCTTTTCTGGTCTCCGCTTTGTACCCAGTGAATTCCTCTCCTGCCCTCTGGCCGCACCCCATCCTTTCTCACCACAGCCCCCCCAGGACGTCAGAGGGGTTCAGCCCACACACTGCGCAGGCGCCACCCTCAGCGGGCGCTGCCCCCCCACCCCCTCCCCCGCCTGCAGGGCCTGGGGCTGGGCCTGAGACTCGAGCCCCACTTCCGCAGGTCGGTCAGAAGTCAAGTAAGGCCAACTTATGGTCAAAGTTTGGGGTTATAGTCACAACATTCTTGACAACATTTCCGAACGGTTCAGAGAGCGAGAAAAACGATCTTAATAAATTAGAACCCACAGGCCCCGTCTCCTAAGCCATATGGTCTCTCCCGCCCAGAGGAAGAGAGGAAGCCCACCGGAGTCGCCCACAGACGGGGCTCGCACGCAGGGCAGCGGACGGTGCTTTAAACAAGAATAAGCACGCGAGCCCCTAGGCCCTTCCACGGCTTCTCCCCCGACTCAGCTCTGGGGGGCCTTGACTATACCCGCAGGAACCCAGGTTCCAGGTCCTTGCTCTGGGCTCCTGAGCGCCCCGGGCCAGTGGTCACCCCAGCCCTGCCCATCTGCGTCCCGTGTGCCCAGGCCGGCCCCGAGGCCCCCGGACAGCTGGTCCCCTCTGCACCCATGTCCTGTGGCTCTCCCGCCCAGCCCCGCCCCGCGCCATGACCCGCCGCGGCCCTCGCAACCCCCAGCCGGGCGCCTGGGTCTCGTGGCAGCAAGAGCTTGCCCCAGACTCGCCCCACACACCTCCAGCCCCCCGTCAGCACTGGGGTCCTGGGCCAACCCAAGCCCCTTCTCACCTCCGCGCTCGACCGCGCCCGCCCAACCACACCACGCTCAGCTCCTCGCCCGCAGCGCCCGCTGCTGGTGACCCGCAGGCCGGGCCCGCACGCAGCTCCCCCGCGACCATGGCTGCCGGCTGCCCGCGCCCTCCTGGCTCCTTCTCAGTCCCCCTCGGTCTCCCCCCAACAAGCCAACTCCACTGCGCACGTTCGCCCTCCTTCGTGGCTCTTGCCAGAAATAAGTGATCATATTTATTTGTGCAGTTATTTGATTAAGATCTACATCCTCACCAGGCCCTGCGCCCCAGGGCCCAGAGCACGCTTTGTTTACATTTTATCTCTGGTTCTAATGGTGCTTGGAAAAGAACAGATGACCAAAAATATTTACTGAGTGGGTGAGGCGGAGAAGATGCCCAAAAGTACAAATTAACACGTGGAAGCGAGGCCAAATGTATTTTTGTAGCAGAAAAAAAGGGATGTCCTCTGTGACCAACTATTCTGTTCTTGTGGGGGGGGGGGTAGGAGGAGGAGG
>PVIJ01003366.1:0-92234 GCA_004024925.1 Scalopus aquaticus | reverse complement strand
ACTAGAGTCTGTCCGCCAAATGACGGTCCTCAAGTGGCTGCTGTCCCCATTCTCATAGGTCTCTGGAGAACAGGGTTTCCAGCTTCTCCCATTGAGCCAGTGCTAGAGTTAATCCTCCTCCATTCAAAATAGTTTCTTTATGTTTAATAAAGATGATCTACCTTGTATTTTTTTGTGAAATATTTATATACACAGAAAACATATAAGATGAGCGTAATGGGTGGATGGATATATGATGGATGGGTGGATGGACGCATGGATGGGCGGATGGATGGTTGATGGATGATGGATGGATGATGGACGGACAGATGGATGGATGATGGATGGATGACAGATGATGGACGGATGGATGATGGATGGATGATGGATGGATGGATGATGGATGGACAGATGGATGATGGATGGATGGACGGATGATGTATGGATGGATGGATGACGGATGGATGGATGGACAGACGGATGGATGGTCGGACGGATGGACGCATGGATGGGCGGATGGATGGTTGATGGATGATGGATGGATGATGGACGGACAGATGGATGGATGATGGATGGGTGGATGGATGACGGATGGATGGTGGATAGATGATGGATGGATGGATGGACGGATGGACGGATGGATGGACGGACGGATGGATGGATGGATGGGTGGGTGGGTGGGTGGGTGGGGGAAGGTGGGTGGGTTGGAGGTGGATGACTGGTAAATAGGAGAGACAGGGGATGGGCAGAGATGACAGATGAGACCATTTCTATGTCTACCTGGGTTTTGCTTTAATGTCCATCCCGCTGGACGGTGGAAGAGCCACACTAACTTGGTTAGGCTGTGCCTGGCATGTAATTTCCGGCTTCCTTTCTTTTCTGTGCCCTTATTTTTGGAGAGCGTGTCCTGATGTCACAGAGCCCAGTTCACTTTCACGGCGATCACCACCTACACGTCTGGATTCATTTCTTTTCTACTTTGTATCTTTTGGGGTGCCTTTGCCTGTTCTTTAGAGGTTTGTTTCATTTCTTCTCTCCTTGCCTTATTTTGTTGTTGGCAAACATTTTTCTCCCTTCTTCCAATTTTTCTTCCTTTTCTATTTTTAGAAGTTACATACCCCCCCATTTTCAGTAATTATTCCAAAGTTTCTATTTTTCATGAAGTCCATTGATTAGTTCTTTAATCATTTTGCTATTGAGCTGTTACAAAATGCCAGACACTGGGAATATGAAAATGAACAAAACAACAGCCGTGAGGCTGCTTCTGTCCAGCGAAGGAGGCGACGGACGTGCTCAGATTTGCGTCCGCAGGCGCAGGCTGAGGGCCGCCTCCCGCGTCTGCAAGGGGAGACGTTGCCCACTGACCCAGTTTGAGCTGCAAAATCTGGACCTAGTTTCAAATTCTGCTCAAAGCCAGTGGTGGGCTTTGGCCCTCCAAGGCAGAGCAAAGCAAGCACATGTCCCACGCGCGCGCACGTGCGCGCAAACACACACACACTCTCTCTCACACACGTACTCAAGCCACCCCAGATCCGACAGGTGAGCCGCAGCACAGACTGCTGAATGGCAGAAGCCAGTGGAGCCCTCCACCCTCCGCAGCTCAAACACCTGGACTTGCTCACCGCCTCCTCGCGGCAGGGGTTCCTGATTTGTCTTCCTAGATGAGGACTTTGAAGTTAGTATTCAGGAGAGTCGAGCGTGAGATTTATGAACGAGCAGGACTCTGCTACCCGCACCTGCGGGCTGCGCGTAATCTGCATAGGCACTGGCGAGTGCAGGCTTCGCAGCAGTGGGCGTCCGGCTGGCGGAGGTCGTGGGGGGCTGCCTGGGCGGAGGTCGTGGGGTGGCGGCTGGCCCTGGCCCTGCTCTCCGCACACAGGCAGCTGCTGAGCACAGGTGATTTTGCAAATCAGATCAGAACCGCTGGAAAGAGTCTGCCCCTGACTTACCTCCTTCCTAACACGAGGTTTCATCTCCACTCATTTTGTGAGTCTCGTTATCATCTTCTGGTGAGATTTGATTCCAATTCTTGTAAAGGTGAGTATAATGCAAAGTAAATTAGATTCTTTAATGGGATTTTCTTTAGCATGAATGAGAAATATAAAATGCCAATATCAAACAGCAAATTATTCCTGATTAATTTTTTTTACGGGTTTAGCTAACAACCGATTGAATACATCTTAGATAATTACTTCTATTACGACCACATCTCAGAATTTTAATTAACTGTTGAAATGTTCTCATTTTGATTGATTTTGTTTCTCTCAGCAAACGAGGCGGGTACCTGGCTCAGGTTTCCATCTGGAACCTTAACATCTCGGGGGAGGCTTGGGGGGGCCGTTCCCACAGCCACGTCCCATGAGGACCAGACTGGGGAGACCCGGCGGGGGGGGAGCGAGGGCAGTGAATCCACTGGCCACAAAGGACAGACGCGCCTGGGCACCCAGGCACCTGAGTCCAGGGTGGGGAAACTACAGAAGGGGAGGCGGGGGACCAGGGAGATGAAGAGGGTCAGTGGGGTGCCTCCTTAGCAGGCCAGGGCTCCCGACGCCAGAAAATCGAAACTGAGGAGTGACTGAATTGCCCGGCACAGGGGCTCCCTAAACTGTGCGGCTGGGCGCAAGCTTGTTCACCCATAGGGCGTCCTGGTGCCTCCAGTTTGGGGCCAACTACAGCAAACCGCCATGCGTGCTGGCCTATTTTTAAAATTCATCAGGCCACTTTTCTGAGTGCGATGGTTCTCGCCCTTAACAGGTCTCTGACGTCAGCTGATGGGTGGACGGCCACCGTCCCGTGCGGTAAGTCCTGCCTCGATGTCGCCGGCGGGTTCTCTCTCGGGAGCTGCGGCCTAAGGCAAAACGACGTGTCCTGGAGCAAGCAGCTTCGCCAGAGGTCAGTCCGAGGCGAGTGCGGCCTCCACACTCGCGAGTGAGGACGCAAACACCAGCCAGTCAGCAGTCACCGAGTTCTTCGTCCACTCGTCCACTTGTCCGTCCGTCTGCTCCTGCTCCGACGTACTACGGGTCAGGGTCGAGGCCGCTGCGGCCTCTCTGCAGCCCAGGGTCGCGCCCAAACCCTGCCCTGGACAGGACGCCGCGGCAGGGCACGCCCCAAGCCCACACCCCGAGGGGCCATGAGACACAGGACCCCTGCACACGGCTGGCCGGGGTGGACACTGCAGAGGAGACCAGCGGACGCCTCTGCACGCGCCGACACTCGGGCGGGATGGTCCCCGGCATTCTGACGGGCCCCTGGGACTGCAGCAGGGCTGCAGCTCTGCGGGCAGTGGTGAGTCTGTGACGGGTGGGGCCCGCTCTGGCAGGGGACACAGCCCAGCCGGCGGCTTCTGGCCGGGGGAAAGACGCGCGCCGACTTCAGAAGCAGACCTGGCCCGCGGTGCCCGGCTGAGCCCGCCGCGGCTTGGGGAGAGAGCCGAGGCTCAGCCTAAGAAATCCAGAAGTTTCACATGAAGACGCAGAACTGAGGCTTTGATGGGGAAGGACCTCGCGCCCCCGCCGGGGGGTCGCTGGGAGAGCAGAGGGGGGCTGGGCCGAGAGCCCGCCGGCCCTGTCCTCCCCGTGGTGTCCACGGAGAGGCCAGTTGTCCCCGCCATGGCCAAGCGACTGGGGTTGGCAGAGTCTGCGATGAAAAGGGCGGCGGCCGGGCCCGGCAGCGCCAGGAGGAGCTTCCGGCAGCCGCTTCTCCAGACGGACGCTGGGCCGGGGAGCACTGCAGGGAGCCCCAGGAAGGGGGCGGCCGAGGCCCAGGCAGCTGCGGGGGCCTGGAGTCTGCGCACTGGGCTGTGCTGGGCAGCGGGAGAGCTGCCCGCCGCCCGAGCGACACGAGCGAGGGGCCTGGAGGCCTGCATTCTGGAGCTGCGGGCTGGACCGTAAACTCACCCACCTTTTTTTGGCTCATTAAGCGGGGATCAAAGGCCTGGAAACTGTACAAGCTTCCTATGGATTTTCTTGTTAACGTCTCTTCCTCCTTAATCGGAACGACGTTCTGGAAGCTTTCTCAACAGCTCACTTCATTTTTTCCAAAAATGCTGAACAGCAAATGTTGAAGCCTAGTCTGGAAGTCCACATGCAGATTTCCACTGGGGGTGCAGATGGCCCCAACGCAGATCTCTCTGGCTACAAACTCGGGGCGTCGGGGAGGCTCCACATCAGAGGGCAAGCTCACGCGTGCAGCTGCCGAGAGGGGCACCCGTTTCTTAGATGATGACATTTATGAGGAACGTCTAGACCGAACGCCTGTGCTTCCTCCTCTGGACTTCGGAATTCTCTGAATTCCGACACACTGAGCTGTCAGCGCCTGAGCTATCGCTGTCACGGAGCAGGTCCTGCTTGGGGTCTGCCGAGGCAATGACCGTCCGGCGCTGAGGTGGCCCCAAACTACGCCCTCCGCCACTCTCTGCGGCACTGTGCTGAGCTTCTCACGCTCTCGCACCCCAGAAACTAAACGTCCAAGTGAGTCATCCTGGGGGGCGCATGGGCTGCGGGACCTGCGGTCGGCAGACGGGGTGCCATGTGGAATGCGCAAAGCCACACGTCCACAGGAAAGTGCCCCCAAATGGACGGGTGTCCCTCCTGCCCTCCCCAGCCAAGGGCGAGGTTGGCTGACCTGAGGACAGAGCACGGCTCTGCCCGGCTGGCAGAGCCCCTGAAGGAGGCGGCTGCGGTTTTCTTGACAAGACCCAGAGGGGCAGGAGACTCAGAGGCTGCAAAGCTTCGAGTCGGCAGCAGGGCAAGCCTGCACCGGCTGCCGTGCCCAGGCGCTGCTCCCCTCGGCCCCGAACCACCTCTGCCTCGAGTCAGAGACGGATTTCCGCCCTTCCTCTCACAGCGACGGCTCGCGCCCCCGCAGCCCCACTGCCCAAGGGCCTGGCCTCGCGATGCTGGACGGCACTGCTGCTGAGGGCTCCCCTGCAGGACGCCGAGGAAGCAGCCTGCCGGCTCCAGCCGCCGCTGTGCCCAGAGCACGGGCATTCTCGCCCTTTGGGTTCTGTGGGAAACCCCAGAGGAGAAAGTCGCAGGGCGATGCTGGAATGAAAGCCAAGGGGGTCCTGGGAAACGGTGCCCCTGCTTCCCGGCCGGAGAGGCGGGGGGCCGCGCAGGGGCCCTGGACGCTGGGAAGTGAGCCGCTGCAGGCCAGCCCCTCAGCGTCGGGGAGAGACAAGGGGCGCTCAGCTGCAGGGTCGGCAGCGGCTAGGGCTGGCTGGCCGTGTCCAGGAGAGGACACAGCGCCACTGGGGGACAGCGGGGATCTGCGGAACGGGGGCGGGAGGAGGCCAGAATGGCACAGACAGTGACGGACGTTCAGGAGAGAGACGGCTCCACAAAGCAAGCACTCAGAACAACCACCCCCAGGAGCCTCTGAGGCGGGGGGGGGGGGTGGCGGGAGCAACCGAGAGCTGAGGGCGCGCAGAGAGCAGCCGAGGGCCGGTGGGCGCTGTGGGCTGGCTCCCGAGATGCCCGCTGCCCAGGGCCAGGCTCTGGGCACCAGGGAGGGGCACTGCCCGGCACCTTCGTCTCCCCGCCACCATCCCCATTCTACGGATATGGCGCCTGACCGGCACGCTCGGCCCCTGCTGACGTAGCAGCCTTCTCATTCGCATACGTGGTCTTCTGACTTACTTATGCAGCCCCCCGACTTGCACAGCAGCCCCCACTTACATGTCCAGCCCCTGCTGTCCACGTACAGCCACACCTCACTTAGCCATGGCAGTGCCCACAGCCTGGGCACAGTGGCCGCCTCTCCGGGTCTGGGTACCGCCCCCTGTGTCCGCACGACCCCCCGCCGCGTTCTCAGGGCTGCGCCTTGGGGGTGACCCTCACGGGTTTGCAGGTCGTGCTGCTCTTCAGAGCTTGGGCTTCTCCCCTGTGTGTCTCCACTGCCCATGTGATACGGTCCGTGTTCTTTTGGTTTCAAGCCCCAGGAAATCCAACTTAAGTTAAAACTGAAAAGGGACTTTGCTGTTTCTTGTTAATGTCGTGTTCGGGCAAGGCTTGATCCAGCTGCTTATGCCACGTCCCGTGTAGGGACCTGATCTCTCCCCCTCTCAGGCTCTGCCTTCCGTAATGTCCACTGCACAGAGTTGGAAGTTTGAGCAAACAAGCGTGTAAGACGTGCAGTCCAATTTCAGACCCGCAGTCTATTTTTCCAGTATAAGCATGTTCCAAATATTGCACGGGAGATAGTCATATTTAAAAAAAAGGTCACTGCCTGTCCGTGTCTGTGTCCAGCAACCCCACAGCTGTGCGCAGCCTCTCCCTAATCATACGCCCCAGCACCTGATCCCCCTTCTCCAGGTTTCGCTCTCTGGATAGCAAGGCAGCCACAGTATTTCTAGGCACCCCATCTTCTCTCCACACCCCGAGAGGAGAGGGGAATAATCTGAGAAGCAGAAAAGGGAGCATCTGCGTATCCCGCAGGCTCGGGAGCCCACCCTGGCAAGGAGCTGAGTGCTGAGGGCGCCGTCTGTGAGCGCCTGTGGGGCAGAGGAGGCCACGTGGCTGACGGGGGCCGCTGCTCCGCGCTCCCCCAGGAGGCTGCGGCCCGGCACCAGTGCGCACGCCACTCTGCTCGCACGGCCGTCCTTGCTCCCCAGGAGCCCTGCTCAGTCCCAGGAGCCCCGGCCTGAGGCCCTGCGACTCCAGGGGCCGGGACCAGGCCGACTCGTGCGCGGGCTCTGCCAGCACTTGCTGTCAGGCACCAAGTCGGAGCTCCGCCGAGGGGCCCGGCACACGCCTCCCCGGAGAGGCCCCGGCCACCCAGAACACGCCGAAGCCCACGGGAAGCAGGGGGCTTCCTGGAGCAGCGAACCGAGGTGACGGAGTCATCCGAGCGACACATCCACGGGGCCTGGCGGCACAGGCTGGACAGCCCTGCTGCTGGGACCGTGCCCCGCTGGGTTCTCCTGCTGGGGCAGAGAGCCACTCTCTGCTCTCACATCAGCCAGCCTCTCCCCTTGACGGGGGCTGGCAGGAGGGACTCCCGAGAACCAGGCCACCCGGCTGTGTGCACAGGACTCGGCTGGCACGCTCAGGGCTTTGCTTTCGTCTGGGTAGCGGGAGGAGGCTAGAGCAGTGTATGCGCCCCTCTCGGCAATGAAGGGCACACATTTCACTGGGTTTCTAGGAAATGGCTCTGGATTTGAACTTGCAGAGGAGATGAACTTTAAATGCAATCTGGAACCTGAATGCCTGCAGACATCTGACGGCATCTGGCAAGAACCTGTCTGATAATGGAGCCAGGGGGAAGGAGAGAAAAGATTCAAAGACATTGCTTGCGCTCCTGGATCCAGCTATGCCTGAAGCCAGTGCTCCCTGACTAGCCTGGATATATTGTTTACATGGATTAGAGTGACATGGGCTTTTTTGTGACTAATCCGTTTTGGATTAGGTTGTTTATCTCTTGCAACTGAAAGAGCTCTGACTCACACAATTAAGAGCGTGCACAGCCCCACACCCTACTGTTGATCCGGGATACATTTTATTTTCACACAAGTAGATGAGTGTTTGAATGACTGATATGAACACCTTCTGGCAGACTGCTCTCGGACAAATACCATCTAAACTCTCCGAGCTTCAGTATCCTCATTTACAAAGTGAGCTCCCACTTCGTTTGAGGGTTTGTTCCAAGGACTAAATGAGAGGCCCTATTAAGTCGGAGAGCCATGCATGCGCCGCGGCCAGAACGTTCCATCAAGTGTTATTATTATTAGCATCATCACTGTTAATAGCAACTGGAGCTTCACGATGCCCTTATGGAGGGCACCATTATTCTTGGTCTTTTCTGTAAAAATGGAAAAGGCACAGCCCGTGTCTGCAAGTTGCTTCTGCCCAAATTGAGGGATAAATCACTCCTAACACACGATGGTTTTGCAGACACCCATTGGGAGGCCTCATTTGGGATGGTGAAGTTCTGCTGAATTAGTTCTGGCTGACGTCTGTGAGGGGAAGGGTGATGGCGGGCGTGGGCCCCGTTTTGCTGGCCTGCCCCAGCAGCTGCCCGGCGGCATGCCCCTCTGCCCTCTCTGGCTCGGTGGCCGCAGGGGCTGCCCGTGCTGAGACTGCTGAGTAAGCACAGGGGAGGGAGAGCCTGCCAGGCCGGCCCGGGTAACGGCCAGGCCGCGAGGGGACGGAAGAGGCCAGGCTGGCTCATTCCGGCCCAGGTGCGGACTGCGAGGCGGGGCTGGGACCCGCTTGGCCACTCACTGGGGATGCGCAGGGGTGGAGGCGGGAAGGGGCGGGAGAAGCGCCTCAGGCCTGGCCAGCCCTGGTGGTGTCCCGGCTGTGCCTCGCTGCCCCGCAGAAGGGGCTGCCCCCATGTCGGGAGGCCCTAAGCACGGTCACTCTCTGGCGCAGTGGGCAGCTGGGTGCCCTGGCTGCAGCCCGCATCCCCGGGACATTTCACCCCAGGGGAGGCTTCCTGGAGATGGGGTGGGGGGAACCCCCCAAGGCGGGGCTGGGACTCCCCCAGGGGAGGCAGAGTGGGGCGAGGGCCGCAGCGGGGCGCTGGAGCCCCTTTGTTCTCGGCTCCTTCGTCAGGCGACGGAGTATCGCGGGCGCCCGTAACCAGAGCGGGCAAGGACCAGACACGGCCCAGGGCTGCGTTGCCATAGAAACAGCGAGGCCACAGGTACCCGCCGCCAGCGAGACTCGGGAAGACGTGGGTCTTCGCGGCGGCCGAGGCGCACGCTGGCGTTTGTCACGGCACAGACACGCCCACGCAGCGGGTGGTTTGGGGGTGCATTTTCCCCCAAGCAGCAGCTTCTAAGTACTGTCTGTGAAGCTAATTTGAAGACGACGACTAGTGTTCTTCTGGGATTGAGTGATGTCACTTGGGAACAAACAGACACCCCGTGACCTGCCTCGGAGCTCGGGGGCTCCCCTCGGAGCTGGGGGTGACGCGGGGGGGAGCAATGCAGCCTCGTGCCGTTCGGTTCAGCCAGCCATGTCCCCTGGGGCACGGGGTCGGGCTCTTCTGCCCCAACCGCAGCTGGGCCCTGCCCGTCCCCGGCCAGGGACCCTGGGCAGGGCTGGCCATCACGCCCACGCTCGCAGGCCGGCCGGCTCCTCTGCCGGGGCTGCTGCTGGGCCCCGCGGTCTCCTCTGCCCCCGCCGGTTCCCAGGCGGTCTCTGTGCCGGGGCTCCGGGCCAGGCACACCCATGCCAGAGGGCAGGTCCTCTCGGCGAGCCCGGCCGTGGGCTCAGCAGGACAAGCGTGAGTGGCAGAGCCGGCCGGGCAGGGGCAGGCCGGGGGTCGGGGCGCAGGGCCTTTGCACCTGTGTTCCCACCCCGGACACTTCCCGAAGCTGCAGCAGAGGGCAGCGGCTCAGGGACACCCCTTGGGGGCCGTGTCGGGGCCGGGGCTCTCGAGGCGGAACTGGGGGTGGTGCTGGCCGGCGGGGACAGAGCCGGGGCCAGGCGGTCACCTCCCTGGCTGTCCCAGTGGCTCTGAGTTCCCTGAACGCACCTGGGCTGCGGGGGAGGGGGATGGGCGCGGCTGTGCCCAGCCCATCCCTGCGGGGTCAGGCCCTGTGCTCCGGGCTCCGGGGACACACAAGCAGCCAGACACACAACCCGGGCCAGCCCCGCCAGAGCCGAGACCGCGGGAACGACAAGGCCCACGGCACCCACACCGGTCAGCGCTGTGCGTCCTGGGCCCGCCGGGCAGCGGCCAGCGTTCCGCAGGGCAGTGAGCGCAGGCTGGGGCCGCACCCCGAGGGGCTGTCTCTCTCTCTCCCTCTCTCTTAAATGTATTTACTTTTCACACTGTTGTTCGCTTACATTGTTGTACAGTAGCTGTCTCTGGCCTCGGGTGTGCCCCGCACCTGTGGCCGTCACCACCGTCCCTCGTGCTCCTCCCGCCCTGTGTGACCCCTCCCCACCCCCCGCTGGGCCCTCAGGTCAGCGGTCGGCCTGCGTGTCTCTCGCCTGACCCTTGCTCGGCTTCTCTGCGTCTCGCGCTAAGCGGAACGGTCTGCTATTTATCACTCCGACTTACTTGGCTCAGCACAATCCTGGAGGGGTTTTTCAAGACTGTCCATTTAGGAAAATGAGATCTAAATAACTCAGGATCGTTCTTGCGTGCGGAAGCTCCTCTCTGGGTTATTGGCCGAGGGAGGGGTGTTTGCGGCCCCAGGCGCCAACTCGAATGGCGGCTCTGGTGGGGCGCTCGGTTATCAGCAACCCTGAAAGCGCTATTGTCAGTCTGCGGAGAGAGGCGATTTTTTCCCAGATAGCTTTTAAGGGTGCTTACGATACATCTATGAAAAGAGAGCTGCTGATGCGCCAGAGATTTGGGCTGTTTGCCAGCTATTTCTGTCCCTCCCTTTGTCAACAGCGTTGCCATTTGCGGTTCGTGCGGCAAGACCGGCCGACCCAAGTACCCGTGCGCCGCACGGCTACCAGCCGGGCACGCGGCCTCCGCACAGGGGACACAGCCGGGGCCAGGCGGTCACCTCCCTGGCTCCCTGAAAGCCTCCCTGGCTTTCTGCATCTTCCGGCGCCAGACAAGGGGGGATACGAAGGCACCACCGCCCACCCCACCGAGGGCTCCCAACGTCTTCCGAAGCACTTATTGTTTAAAAAGTACAACAGCAGATCTCGCCTCCCGTCTCCCGCAGACTTTCGAAGTTTAACGACACCCGGTTTGTCCGCCCCAGAGTCGCGACAAGGCCAGCGCCAAATATTGTTCCTGCCTCGTGCAAAGAGCGGGCGGATGGCGCCTCGTTGTGCAAAACCAAATCTCTGCCGCACTCGGGTCTCTGCCGCACTCGGGTCTCTCCGGTGGTGCGGGCGCCCGGCGGGGCCGCAGCAGCCCCATGGGAGGCACACGGGGTGTGCCTCGCGGGGGAGGGGCTGCCAACTCGGCCCGCAGTTTAGGGCTGTCAAGGCCAGGCTGGGTAAACCGGGAGGGGCTTCCGGGGTCTTGGGGCACAGATGAGCGAGGACGGCAGAGAAGGAACAGCACGCGCCTCAGGGCTGCGGGGCCGCAGGCGTCCCTGGGGTCATCTGCTGCTGCGCCTGGGGCCTCTCCACGGCGGCCTGAGCCTGGGAGGAGTCTGCATCGGGTTAGAGCCTCAAGCCCGGAAACACTTCCTATTAGAGACGTTCTGTTTGATGAGAGATCTACTCAGATTCTCCCCGGAAACTTCCGCGTTCAATTTGTCAAGGAAAGGCTGCAGTTTCAACCACCGTGGGTTTTTGAACGCTGTAAAAGTGATTTTAAAAAATGTTCCCGTCACCTGCTCACTGACGCCGACTCTCAAGAACATTAAAGGCGCCTTAAAAAAAAGATCCAGCGGGGCCTTCCGAGAGCAAGACTGCAGGCGCGTCAGCCCCGGCTGGGCCTGACACTTGCCTGTGGGGGGAGGGGTGGCTTCAGGGCTTGACTGGAAACTCAAACTCTGTTCTCGCTCTCGTCCTCTCGATGGCACTGGCTTTCCAGGGAGTAATGTCCGTCACGAGGGGCGGCAAGATGAGGACGGGCTAGGACGGGCCTCCAGATAGCGCCGGCCCTGTCCTGCCGGGCGGAGGCGCCCGAGCCCCCCGTCGCACAGCAGAGCAGCCCCCGCTCCAGGGAGGGAGCTGCGGCGTTTAACGTTCTCATGAGGCGGCCACGCGCCCCGCGTGACAAAGAAGGTGGCGGGAACACGCCAGAGGCGGAGACGGGCTGTCGAGCCCGGCCGTGGACATGTCGTCCGCCTCGGCCTCGAGGGCCCTGCGGGCGGAAGGGCCCGACCAGGAACCCGTGCAGGACGCTGCGCAGACCTGAGCTGCCCGGACGGCCCAGGCCAGCCAGGCCGAGACGGAGCCGGGGGCGGCGCTTGCTTCCTCCCAGACAGAAACTGAAACGGACGACCCGTTTCTACAGCAGGCGCTTTTAAAAGTCTTTCACCAAGTCAAAAGTGTGCTCCCCCCTCTGCTTGGGGGGCAGCTGGGACGCACCGGGAGGCTGACGCTGGGGGGTACTGCTTGCTTGCGGCAGCTGGTCAGTGGGGGGCCCCCGAGAACCGAGAGACCTGGGTGGATCGAGAGCTCTGCACTCCTGCTGTGATGGCCGACTCGGAGCGCGCAGGGCAGCATTCGAGGCCTCAGCAGCTGGGCAGCTGCCGTCCCCCACCCCCCGGAGGCCCCTCGGGCCCCGGACACCAGGTATGTGCCGAGGCCACACAACGAGGTCTGAGGTTGTCCAGGCGGCGAGGACTCAGCTGACGGCTCCAGAGGCACTGGTGAGCGGGGTCCGAGGACTTGAGGGACAGGCTCGTCAGCGCTTGACGGGTCAGAGGCCTGCAGCCCGCCCCACATCTGGAACAGGACACGGCCTGGCTTGCCCCTGGGGGAGGGGGCTGCAGACGGCCTCTGACCCTGCGACCCCACCCCAAGGAGTGGGCACAGCCGTGCTTACAGCCCTCAGCAGACAGACGGCTGAGGAGACTGGCCGCCCACAGGGGACGCATCTCCGCCAGCAAGGGGGCGAGGCCCTGGGCCTGCTCGGGACAGCTGTGCCTTGGGCAGCGCGGGCTCTCAAGGCCTCCCTGCGGGTGCAGGCGCAGCGGCCCGAAGCACGGTGCAGCGGCCTGGAGAAGGGGCTCGGGCACAGGCCCCGGGAAGCACCGGTGACGGCCTCGGACGTACCTGCCGCGTCGTGACACGGATGAGTCGTCCGCGGCATTGGAGTGAGTCACCTGGAGCCAGGTTTGGGGACGCGTGTGAACCCCGACCGGGGAGCGTGCTACAGGGCAGCCACTCAGGCGTCAGCCAGGCGGCAAGGCCTGGACAAGACAGAGGGAGGGGCCGGGCGCGGCGGGGGGAGCAGGCGGGGGGCTGTGGGCCGGTCCGCCGTTCTGCTTATGGATTCTGAAGCCCATTTCCAAGTGAAAAATTAACAAACACCGACTAGGGCCGTCCCCCCACCTCTGCTTCCCGGTGCACGCGTGCCCAGAGGGGCAGGTGACCAGGCAGAAGTTGGGCTTGACAGAGCTGGAAGCAGATCGGCCGGGCTGGGCAAGACCCCGAGGACGCGCTGCCGCCGCCGTGTGACTTCCACGGCTGTGGCTGACCCACATGCCCCTAGAAATCCCCGGCGAAGGGCAAAGTCGGCAGCAAAGCGACAACGGCGGTGACGTCGCCGACACCCAGGCAGGCTCTGCATGCCGTGGACCTGGCGACAAGGCCAGAGGCCGGGCTGGAGAGGGAAAGGTCTCGAAACCGCGGTGATTTCCAGCGGGGGGAGAAGCTGCGGGAAGTGGAGCAGGATTGTCCGCAGTATTTCAAACTCTGTAACACATGCAGGGATCGTTGGTGCAATTAAAACGCACAATAAAAGCGGCAGTCTGTTAAGCTGTTGACCTCCGCTACGTGATTTGTGAGCCCAGGACGGAGACACGTTTCGTTCCCGACACCACTAATTGGGTAGGGCCAGACTCTCTATTTACTGTATAATGAAGCTGCATTTTCCCAGAGGACGAAATCCCAGGAGCCAAAGGCAGGAGCTGCAGAAAGCTCATCCCTCTTCAAACCCTCCTTCAGTCGCCCACACAGCACACGTAGGCGGCTTCTCGGGCCCATGGCCACGCGACCTTTATGACCTGGGCGCCGGAGGGCCCGGGGCAGAGTGGAGGAAGCCGGGCAGAGGCTCTGGCACGGGTGTCTGCGTCCGAACGTAGCGGCAAACCCCGGGCACGTGTAGGTCGTCCTGCTGGGGTCCGACGCTACGTGCCCCCGGCTGTGGTGCACCAGCGGACGTGCCCACGGGGGTCAGTGGGGTAACCAGGTCCACCTTTCTGGGCTCATTCCCGAGGCGGCTGTCAGGGGAAGAGGCTCCGGGCTCGCGGGCTGGGTGAGGCTTGCTTCTCACGCGGGGACCTCAGCTCGCGTCGCTGCGGTCACGGGAGGACATGCTCGCCCGGCAGTGGCACAGAGCCCGGCGCCCACTGCCAGCTGTCCCTCGCAGCCACCCACCGCGCGTCCACACTGGCTGTCTCCCCCGCGTGCTGCTCCCTCTTGCTTTCTCCCGGCCCGAGATGACTTTTTGTCAGACTCTAAGCCACTAAGCCGGAAGAGAACCCCACTTCTTGCCCTCGCCTGGGTGGCCAGCTTTGGGGGGCCGCCTGCTGCTCTCAGCGGGGGCTGTGGAGGAAGGCGCCGCTGGGCCGGCTCTGAGCCTGCTGCGGCCAGGCTCCCGCAGGCATCCGGCTGGGCTGCCGAGCTGAGGGTCGGCAGACTGGGCAGCTCACGGTCAGCAGGCTGCTCCGGGGCCCACTGGGGGTGGCCATGCGGTGGGTCATTGGACGGGGGAGGCACTCTCTAGGGGACAGCTATGTGGTCACCACGACCGATAATTCCCGGTCTGGGCAGAGGCCACGAGGCCAGAGAAAAGCACAGCACTCGGGTTTGCCGCAGGGGGCAGGGAGCTGGGTCTGCAGAAGCCCCGGGAGATGCCGCCAGGTGGGGGGCTGGGAGGTGGCTCTTGGCACACCGCAGCACCCCCTGTGGGGGGAGGAGGTACTGCAGGCCAGCAGGGCACCGGCTCCAGAGCGGGGGATTTAGAGCAGCAGGGGACGTATTCACACGTGCAGGCCCCAGTCACTTCCGTCCTGTGCTCTAGCAGGAGCTCACTGTCTTCCGCTAAAAGAGCCCTGGTCTTGCAGCAGCGGAAGAAGCCGCCCTCTCAGCCCCACCAGCCCAGCTGGGCAGTGACGACCGACCCCAGCAGCACAGAGCCCCAGAGTGCAGGGGGCCCTGGCAGCAGTCACTGTTCGCCCATGAGCGGCGGGGACACCCCCCTCGGAGATTCCTTGGCCTGAGGGGGCAGGGCTGGCGGCCACGGGAAACACCGAGCTCCTCGACTCACTTCCGGTCAGTGGTGTGTCTATGGCCACAGGGGCAGCCGGGGTTGGACAACGGGCCATCCCTGGGCCCAGGCTGGAAGTATGAAGGGGCATGAAGATGTGTCTCAAGCAAGCCCTCTAGTCCAGCTCTCTCTCCCTGGCCTGTGGAGCCAAGTCGGTGGAGGCTCCCAGTGGGTCCAGGGAGACACACGCCCCCGTGCTTTGTCACGGAAAGGAGTGACTTTGGACACCCCGACCAAGGCAGTGGTTCACAAGAGAGATGGGGTATAGGTACCAGAGTCAAATGTCTAGCCAGGGAAGCAGGCCGGAAACACAGGTGTGGAGCGGCTTCAGCAATAGCGATTCATGGCACCAGCACCAGAGACACGCGATACCAAGGGTGCCAGGTTCTGTGGTTGTCCTTTAAAGCTAGAAGTCCCAGGAGCACATCGAAGGCCTGGGCTCACAGGGGGTGTTTCCATGCCTCATTGCTCAGCTAAAAGCAGGGCACAGAATCGCAGCAGGTGGTGGCACTGCTGAGAACTCTGAGTTGGTCTGGATGAGCCAGGTTGTGCTGCAAAAACAAGCAGCTCCACCATCTAGGGCTTACACCAAGGGTTCGTCCTCCCTCATCTGCATGCCTGTGGCTGGATGGCCAGGGACTGTTCTCTGCTGTTCCTCGCTCCAGGACCCAGGGGGTGTGTTGTGACAACGCAACCAACACATGGCTGACAGACACGGACTCCAGAGCGAAATGGTAACGAGAACAAAACTGATCTTCATACTAGAGCTTGGGCTCCTAGATCAAGCCATACCTGAAGGCTGCATGCAGACTTTTTCTTATGGAGGTCAACACATTTCTGCTCCCCCAGTCGATGTGGGTTTCTGCCTTTCACGGTGAAGAGTATCATCAGTTTCACATTTGATTGACGTTCCTATGAAGCCCATTTTGGCCCCAAACCATTTAAAGATCATTTGCTGAAAGCTAAGAAAGTCCAGAAAATGTGACAAGTCACAGCTGTCTCCCCCACCCCAGCTCTCCTCATACTGGACTCTGAACAATCAGGTTGTTTTTTTTTTTTAATTCCCGGGACGTGCAGACACTATTAATAATACCATTTCCACTTCTTCACTGGTATTAGATTTAATTTACTGCTGAGACAAAAGGGAAGGGACACGAAACCCTTCCTGGCTGTCCTTCAGGATGTTCTGTCCTGGTGCTAGCACGAGAAAGCGATTATTCCTGTGAACCTTTGTTCCAGGATGTGACCAGGCCTCTGCCCGCCCGCCCCGCGCTGACTGCGCCCACTGCTTTCCAATCGCACTTCATCATTTTCATCAGCAAACTTCAAACCTCAAGCCCTTTCCCTTTGCCTTCAAAGTCTGAAATTCATCAAGCACACAAAGACAACTTTAGTGCTTTAAAGGTTGACAAAAAAGGTGCAAAAATGAAGAAAAAATTAAAACCTCACACCTTTTCCCTCGTGCGTCTGCACGCGAGAGTCGGTGCAGGGAGACTGCCAGCACAGGAGGAACGTTGTTTCCCGGCGCGCGGGAGCCAAGGTCGGCGGGCGCTGGGGCCAGCGAGGCGCAGGATATGCTGCGGCCCACAGGACACCACAGGCCTGGGCCCCAGTCCCCACGCCCACCTCGCCACAGAGACCTGCCGCCTTCGGGTGCCCGCCCACCCCGTGGGCCGGTGCTGCTGTCTCCCGCGAGAGGAGCTTGCTGAGCTCGTGCGCCCCGCCCCCGGCACGGGCAGCTTCTGTGAGCAGCTCCTGACACAGCAAAGCAGACCCGTGCACCAGAAACTCCCCCGGGCTGCAGAGCCGGCGGGGCTGCTCGGAGACCACCCAGCCTAAGGAGCACGGCTCCCAGAATGAACAGCCGTGGACTTCAGCGCCCGCCCACGCACGCCGGATCTGGGAAGGCAGCTCGGGCGGCGCCAGCGGGGGTCGGGCCTCTCTCCCTTGGCAGAGAGCCTCAAGGGGGCCCCAGAGAGAGGGCCGTGAGGCTGCGAGTGTCGGTGGCGACAGTGGAGGGGCCGGCGTGGGGGCGGGGAGCACACCCTTGGAGCCTGAGCTCAGAGCCGCCCGTGTGAGCAGGAATGGGGGGCGAACAGCACGTCCCGAAAGTGGGGCGGCCCCACGGACGGTCTCTGCTGTGTGGGGTGAGGGACACCTGTCCCTGCAGTGCCCTTGGGAGCCGCGCTGGGCGCAGGGCCAGCCTTCATCTGGCTTTGCTATTATTAGTATCAATAAATATTAATTCGGATCAAACTGGAGATACAAAGCAGAGAGGGAGAGATCGTAATTAGAGCTGTTAAATAACACTTGTTATTATTTCCCGTGGTGGCGTCTCAAAGTAAGGTCTTCTGTAAATGCCACTTCACATCTCAGGCGCGGCGGCTCACCCACCAGGCAGCTGTCGGGACGGGCTTCTGCTCTGTCATCTCAGGGGCGGCCAGTGGCAGAGTCGGCCCGTGAGGACCATGGAGCGGCAAGGCCTGGGGTGGCCGTAACCCCCGGTCACCGGCAGTGCAGACGCGGGCCTCCACGTCTCGGCCGCCTCTCCCTGCATCCTTGCAAAAGGGGCCAGTCTGATCACGTGACTCTGTTTGAAGATAAAGGGATTTGGAAGAAATCAAGAACTTCTTGAGAGTTGGCCGGGGGACAAGCCCAGGCCGAACCCGTCTGGGGTGCCTGGGGGACAAGCCCAGGCTGCGGAGGGTCTGAGGGTCTCTGGGCAGGCTCCTGGGACTGACCTGCCTTGCTCTCTTCACCTTGTTTACCTACACCTCACTTCTTTACCGAAAAGGAGCCGGGGCTCTAATTCACAAACCCAGTGAGACACCCCAAACTGCACCCCGGGACAGTTAGAGGCGAGAGCCGCACCAGGGACGGCGGGCCTTGCGGGCGGGGGCCGCCCGGGCGGAGAGCCTGCAGGACGCAGTGTCCAGACCCTCCTGCGCAGAGGCCCGTGATCTGCGGCTCTGGGTGGCCCTGCCGCGGGAGTGCTGGCCGGACAGGGCCTGTCGCGGGCACCCAGGCCTGCTTTTAAGGCCCAGTCAGCGCTCTCCAGGCGCCGTGGCCGTGGCCAACCCTTGGGACGCGCTGGCTGGACAGAGCAGGATGACAACAAGAGACTGAGGGTCAGTTTCTCTTTCTTCCGCTGCAACTGCAGACTCGGCCATGAGCTCCCTGGTGGCCAAGGAAAGGGGGGCAGGAGCCGTTGGAAGGCCCAGTTAATGAACAGAAGGTGAACCCAGAAATACCAGCTTTAGGGGATTCGATGAGTCTTTAACTCGAGTTTCTTCTCCGACGTTCTAAGGTTCGGAATAAAGAGACCACACGGGACGGTGGGTGAGACTCCCCAGCTTTCTTCTTTTTGACTAGGCAGATTTAGAGATTCCAAAAGCAGCTTGTAATGTTTTGAGAGGTGCTATTTAAATTTGCTTTAAAATTAGCGCTCCTGGCTCGCAAACAGCTGTGCGTGTCCTCAGGGAAGACTTGAGCGTTTCTAGGAGAACCAGAGACCAGGACTCACCAGGGAACGGCATGACCCGTGGAAGGGACAGTGAAGCTAAAGCGCCTCCTGTGGGCCCGATGAGCTGGGAGTCGCTTTAAAGACCGGTGGGGCGCTGGTTTTATCGAGACTGTTTCAGGGACGCGTGGAGATGCTGCAGCCTCTCCTGAGGCTGCTGAGCTGCTACGCAAGCCCAGGCGTTTATTTTGGCCACAAACACAGGATTTATGTGACTCTCACAGCCTTGACCCTCATTTTCATTTGCCAGACGTCTGACGATTCGCACCCCTACAGCTAAGCTCTTGCTTTCCCCTTAAGCCCAGCCCCCTCTTCCCCTCGCAGTGCAAACGCCCAGGTCTTCCCAGCCCCTCCCTCGGCCACCAGCCTTTCTCTAAGCATTGACGGGACCACCCACCATCGCGTCCCCTCTCCTCCCGGTGACCTCAGCTGCCGCACGCCGGCCCCGCGCCACCCTCAGCACCGTCCACAGCGTCTCCACTCAGCAGCGTCTTCCTAAAGCCATCACGTCTGTGCTTCCCAGTGGACACCCCCAAATTCTGGACACTGCCCCAGCCGTGATCCACACACCTCTCAATCACATCTGGAGACGCTTGTCTGTCTCTCTACCTCTCCAAGGAGGCCACTTCGGGCTCTTTCTCTCCCCGCCCCAAGCCGCAGCGGGCCCCTCTGCCTGCAGCCTGGATACCCTGAGGGCTGCAAGGTGATGCCCCTTGACCTCAGGTGAAATGCCACCTCCCTAGGATCTCCCAGACCATGTCCCCGAGGGCAGTCCCTAACCTGTATCGCGATATCCCGCTTGGTGTCTTCAATGCGCGCTGTTTGATACCTGCAGACTCTTCTCATTTATGCACCGGCTCGTTCATCGCCTGCCCCACCCCCGTCCTCACTGCTCTCTGGAGTGGGGTTTAGGGCTCTCTTATTCACGGAGACTTCGCTCTCCCTGACGCGTTCGAGGGGTGTGCGTTGTCTGTATGTCTGTGTACCCCCATTATACAGCCACAGGTGCGTATACGCACCTCCCCAAGTACACAGGCATGCAGAATAAACGCAGAAAGGAATGGACATTACACCACAAAGGGCCCTTTTCCGTGAATAAGAAATACGATTTGAATTTATGTACAGCATGTGAATAATTTGCAAAATGTCCATGGAAGGATGGTTCATTAATTTATTCCCCTCCCTCGCTCTGCCACAAAACTCACTTCAGCCAATAGATCAACGTTCAAATAGGGCTCCCTTACCTGCAAAATACTCAGTGACCCGCTTCCGTCTTTAGAAACCACAGACTGAAATAGTGGCAAAATGAAACAAGTCTTCAGAAAGACAGAACTCCTCTTAGTTAATTCTCAAATGCATAATAAAACGTAATAAACACGCACACCACCCAGCAGCGAGACGGACCGAGTAGCCAGAGCTCGGGCAAGGCAGGGCGGCCGCACCTCCTCCCTGCCTCCGGGTCGTCTCGGCTACGCAGGTGTGGCCTGCTCGCTGGGTGACGGCGTCCAGGTGTCCAGTGGGAGGTGCAGCTGCCCGCGGTGAACGCTGGCCCGCTGACCAGTCTGGGCGAGAATGCCTGGGCAGCAACAAAAGTGGAGCCACACTGGAGCGCCAAGGCGAAGGTCCTTGGCAGCCGGGTGGCCTTTGCCCTCGCGTGTCCCCGCTCAGTTTAACGGCCGCGACCTCTCTCTGCCGGCTCGGGCAGCTCCGATGACGGCGGCTGACCGGGGAGCACGTCGCCTCGTCCTCGTCCAGGGGCCCTTGCGCTGGGCATTACACGCTCCCTCTGGTTCTTTTTGAAAGTTTAGTTGATTTTTAATGTTCTTTTTATGGCTGTTGGTGACTTTTTGTTGTTAAATGCAGAAGAAAGAAACTGTTGAAATTACCACCTAATTACTGGTTCCCTAATTACTTTATCACCACTTAAGCACCAAATTATCTAAATAGCTTTTGTTCCAGGAGCCGCCTCTGCAGCCCCCTCGGGGCGTCTCCTCCATGTGCTGGCCCTGTCCCTCCCGGAGGACGTGCGGAGAGGCCTGGAGAGGCCCGGCGTGACCGGGCAGGTCTTTGCTTCAAGCGTCTACACAGGGGGTGAGATGCCCGCCGCCCCCTCACTAGTCACCTGAGCCTGTGAGGCCAGAGGGGAGCTGGGCCGGACCGGGGTCCCAAGTCTGACCCCTGGGGCTGGTACCCCCTGGTACCCCTGACCCCTGGGGCTGGTACACCCCAGATGAGCTCGACAAAGGTCGCGCTGGAAAAGCAGCCCTGGGTGTCAGCCTTGCTGAGGGTGGTGGCCGCCACAGGGTCAGGGGCCCTGGGAACGGAGGAGCCGGAGCCCAAGGAAACAAGGATGCCGACGGCCTGGACAGCGGTGAAGAGGACGAGGATCCTCCCAAGCGGACAGCGCGGTCTCGGCCCCCCTCCCCGACCTGTCCGTCACTCTGTCCGCCCGTCCGTCCGCCCGTCCATCACCCCCCATCACCCCTCCCTCCCGCCCTCTGCCCTCCCTCCCCCCCAGGCCCTCATGTTGTCTCTGCACCTAGTATTCTATGGGGCGGAGTCCTTTCAGGATCACTGTGCTGCGTGCTTATGGTTAGCCCCCAACTTGACGCTGCCAAGGCCCTCTCTCCAAATCCAGGCCAGGTTTCCCAGACAGACGTGAGTTCTGGGCCCGACCATCAGGCCGGGACGCACACACTGGAAAGCTGAACCTGCCGCTTGTAGCTCAGAAGCGCTTTAGCCTTCCCCGCGAGCTGAGCCTGTCCGCCCCGCCACAGGATGCGGCTCCCGCCCCTCGGAGGGAGAGCACAGCTAGCTCGGCGCGGTTCTGGAGGCCGCTGGCGCCGGGCTGGGCCGGACGCTCTCCCCAGCGTCCCTCTGCGTCCCGCCCGCCGCCTGGCTGCTCGCCGCAGGGACACAGCAGGGAGACCGCTCCGTCCGCGCTTGCACCCCCCACCCGCCCACGGCGAGAGCACCCCTGCCCCGGCTCCTCGCCGGCCAGGTCACTCTGAGCGGGGCCCGCGTCTCGCTCAGGTGGGGACTGAGGCGCCGCGGCGGGTGCCGTGGTGGTTTCCCAGCAGAGCCGCCTCTCCCCACACGGACAGGCCCCCGGACGCTCCCAGCGTCCTCATGCCACCGTGGAAACGTCTCAAGGAGCCCCTCGTCCTTCCTGATATTCACGACCCCCATTCGCAGACAGTGGACGCGCGTGCCTGCCCGCAGACCCCCCGGCTCCACGCGCACGCCCACACAGAGGACAGACAGGCCGCGCCGGCACTCGAGGGACGGATGACGCCGCCACCGGGTGACCGGGGCGTAAGTGGGTCCTGACGGGGGCAGTCGCCTGGCCGGATCACCTGTGACGTGTCTGCTGACCCCGGAGGCCGACACTCAGGCCACAACAAACCATCTGGACGCTCGCGGGGGGCAGAGGCCGCCTCTCCAGGGCCTGCGGCCCCTCGCCGCCTGCTCAGCCCCCGCACCTGCGAGGGCGGGTCAGCGCCACCCCCAGCTCCGCAGAGGCGCCGTCAGGGAGCACCAGGGCAGCGGCGGCTCGGGGAGGCCAGGCCCTCGCCAGCACGAACTGCTCATTCCAGAGGACTCTGCCCCGCGCGCCGACGTCCCGATTTCCTGCTTTACGAGGGCGCTCCCTGCACGTGCAAGTTCCGGAGGCCCTTCTGCATGGCGAGCTGACCGCCGGCGAGAAACGGCGCGGCCGCCCGTCTTCCCGCCACTGCCCGCCCGCCTGCCCGCGCCACCTTACCATGGCCAGCGGGACCACGCCGAGCAGGCCCTTCTGCCGCACGTAGATGCGGGACACGCCCAGGTCGGAGGCGCCGGCGCCGGGGTACTCCACCTGCCAGGTGACCAGCTGGGTGGCCGGCGGGTCTGCGGGCTCCTCCACGGCCACGTCCACCTGCATGACCTCGTCAGCCGCGCCGTCCGCCCTGCAAGGGAGAGGGGCAGCGCTGAGGGCGGGCTCCCCTTGCCCGTCACCCCGAGAGGTCACCCGAGCCCCCCGGGCATGGGCACTGGCCGGGCCGCGGCGTCCGGCCCCCACTCTGTGAGCCGCATCGCCCCCGGGTCTGAGGCTCGGAGGCCCGAGAACGAGGCGCCGCGGCCCTGCGGGGCGCTCAGCGGTGTCGGGCAGCACAGGACAGCGCTTCGCAGCGGCAGAGGAGTCACTGCAGGGTTCCGGAGCTCCTCCTCCAGACTGAGGCAGCCGCTGCCCTTTCGCGAGCGTCCTGTGTGCCAAGAGCTGTTTTAAGGGCTCCTTAAGTCCTGCTTCACAGAAGCTCCAGCGCTCGAACACTGAGACTCCCTCCCGGCCTGAAGACCAGAAGCTCAGACTCCGGAGCTGACGGGGGTGTGAGGGTGGCCGACAGCAAGGGCCGTGCTGGGCAGCCTGGCTGCGGGCCCACGGCAGGTGCTGACCGGGAGGGCGCGAGACCCGACTTCCGGGCAACGCCCGGGCACTCCTAGGGGGCCAGTGCCCAGGGGCTGGGCGCTGCGTGACCAGACCCTGTGAGAGGCCCTTGCCCTCAGGGCCCCCTGCCAACTGTGCCAGCACCAGGACGCCCCACAGACCAGACAGGCAGAGCAGGGCTCCCGGGGAGCAGCCACAGGCTGGGGAGCAGAGGGCGAGCGGACGGGGCTGCCGGCTGGGCCAGCCCGGCGTGCAGCACGGAGGTGCCAGCGGGTCCCCAAAATCACACCAGCCGTCAGTCCGCACCCTGTGGGCGCCTGTGGGCACCTGCCTTCCAGCACACGTGCCAGGGACATGGGCACACCGGGCGGGAGGCAGAGTGGGGCTCCAACCACCCCCCCCACCCCGATTTTTCCAGATGGTTCTCTGAAGGAGATGCAGGCAAAGTATTTGGGAACTAAAGCAGAGCCAGAGAGCAGCAAAGTGGGCACCTGAGCGGCTGAGGACACAGCTGGGGGCCCGAGGGCCGGACGGCTCCGAGTGCTCCTGTCAGCCAGCCCCACCCCTGCCCTGTTCTCCCAGAGCTCCCTGCCCCCACAGTGCAGGGCTGAGGGGGCCTGGAATTCACAGCCTCAGGGTGGCCCTCAGGCAGTGTCTGGGAGTGCAAGCCCAGCTCCCTCGCCCCAGCGGGTCAAAGTCAGGGGCTGCCCCGGCTCCAGCGCCCCCCGAGGCCCCAGGCTGAAGCCAGCCTGCAGGTCCCCTCGCCTGCAATGTGGGGGCAGCTCGGCGTCCCCCTCCCCTCCCTCTCTGGTCTCGGTCAGCTTCTCCCGACACCCTGAGAATCACTGCTCACCCCTCCTGCCTCGGGGTCTGCTTCTGGGGAAACCGAAGACTTCTAAGGGGAAGGAGGATGTTGAAGGCAATCGGGGCGCGCAAGGAGAGACCCCGGCAGTGAATGGGAGGCGGGGGTGTGGCGGGCCCCCAGGCACGTCTGCGGGCACGGGGTGCGGGGAGTCTGCAGACTGTGGGCTCTGGGCCTCCGTGTGGGGGACCCGCCGTCCGGCCCCCCTCCCTCCCGCACACCTCACTCTGAGATGAAAATAAGGACATTACTCAAACAAATCGTTTCTTCTTGGGTATGATCGCTGCGCTGGAGATTTCCATTCCTGACATCTTTTTCCAACTTCTTCATTAGCGTTTACAGAATAAAAACCTTTCATCAGGAAATAAAATATGCACCATCCCTGTAATGGATGTACTTTATAATGAGATTTTCGTCACCGTGAATTTGTCTTTTCGTGTCCTCTATTTCTGCCTTTTAATACCACGAGGTCTGGGGGCCGGCTGCTCCGGGAAGCGCAAGGCGGCCCTGGGACCGGCCTGGCGCAGCCCCTCGCCCGGCGGCCCGTCCTCGGCCCAGGGGCTCAAGCCTTCACCCACTCGTGCGGATGGTGTACGGGGCCCCCGTTGTTCTGGGTGCTGTGCGGGGCCCGGCTGTGGAGACAAAGGCCAGGGCGGCCCGGGCCCAAGCTTCTGCTTCCAGGGTGTTCACTGAGGATGGCCCAGGCCACAAAGCAGCCCCCTCACCGCCCCACCGAGCGCGCTGTGAAGCTCCTGCTCTCTGGCCTAGCAGGGGAACCAGCGGCGCCGTGACCACACCAGATGCCAACTGGCCACTGTGAGAGCAGGCGTAAAGCAGGACCCAGGCCGGGCAGGGCGCAGAGACGGAGGCCTGGGCCTCAGCGTCCACAGGGCAGGTGAATTCCAGCGGAAGGCGCTGCGTGTGCGGAGGGCCGGGCTTGGCATGAGCAGGTCGGGTGGAGAAAACCGTAGAAGCGTGGCTGGAACACCCTGCGGGCTGGCACAGAGGTGTGGGCACCACGGAAGTGTGGGTGCAGGGGGCCACGCAAGTCTTGGGGGGCACCAAGTGTTGTCTTTGTCAAAATCAGAGACCAGAGCTATGCGCTCCAACCGGTCACACCTGAATCGCGGCTCACCCAACGCGGTGCCAGAGCTGAAGGTGGCTTTTATGGTTTTTAATGTTGCCATAAAAGAAGGAAGAGAGAGTGCACACAGAAAACACGGGCCACAAAGCCAAAAATATCTACTCTCTCGCCGTACAGAATGTCTGGTCTCTGTCGTATGAGAAACGGTCAAGTATTAAACCGTGAAAAAATAATAAACTATGATTGACTTCAGCATGTGGAGGCCAGTGGACAGCTAACACTGTTCCCGCAGATAAGGGACAGACTTGGACAGAGCTGATCTGAGACTGTTCTGGGTGAGGAAACGGGAATGAAAGTGCGTTTCGGGCCCTGGGCGAAAAGCTGCGGCTCGGGCGAGACTCGCAGCCAGGCTGGCGTGTAGACGACAGGGGACGGGATCGCGGCGAACCAGAAACGAGAGGCCAGCGGGCAGGCGGCGTCCACGGCCGGCGCGCAGCAGAGTCAGCGGCCTGGGAACACCGCGTGCTGAGCGGGGCCAGAGGCGCGGAGACCGCAGGCCGGCGGAAGTCACAGGAGCCAGGCCGTGGGGGCGGACGCGGCCTCGCTGGGCAGCAGGGTCTGCGGAGCGATGCTCCTAGCCTGAGGCTCCAGCTGACAGAGCCAGCTCTCCCTGCCCAGCGACCGTCCTGCAGCTCCTGCCTGGCACCGCCGCAGCTTTGTGAGACGGCAGACACGCGCAGAGGTGCCCTGCCCCGGAAACCACAGCGCCTGGAGCAATCAGACCAGCTCTCCCTGCAGCAGGCCCCGGGGAGGGGAGCGGGGAGACACCGGAGTAAATACGGGGCTTCCCGGGTCTCAGTATCGCCGCCTGACGTGCTGCGACGTGGTCAGGGCCCCCCGGCCCCCCAGCCCCCAAGTGCCCGCCCACAATGATGACCACCCCGTGTAGCGCAGGCAACGCGCGATGCCCCCACGGCGCGCAACGGGGCGCTTCTGCTGTTTCCAGCGATGCCGTGGTCAATAAAATCCATGACTAGTGCCTTGGAGTAATCACTGGCTCTGCTTGATTCGCACGTAGAACGACCGGCCACAGGGGACAGGAAAGAGAAACCAGTCAGGGCTGGAACAGGCGAGAATCAAGGGGGACGATGACAGACAGCCCCTCAGCCCCACGGTGCACCATCGGAGCCCAAGATGGGTCTCTGAGGGCACCGCCGAGGCCGAGAGCCGTCTCCACAACGGCAGGGGCGTCCCTGCCCCCTGCAAGACGGCCCCCTCCCCCGCCATGCTGCTGGTCTCCTGGGAGGCGAGCCCGCAGCTGTGACAGTGACCCTGCGTGCTTAAGGCGACAACTGGGAGTCTCAGCCTCACTCAGAGAAGGCGAACTCCTAATCAGCCTTCATCTGGAACGACGTCTGCTGTGACATTTCAGCCTCTGCTCTGCACAGAACGACTTTCAGCGATCTCTTCAGGAGTGCATCTCACTCTCCGTCGCAGAGGACTCCGGCATTTCGGGGGGGAGGCAGCTGGCGCCGTGTGGGCGGGACGGGGAACCCGGAGCCGGCCAGGCCCAGCACGGGGGCCACCTCCTGTCCACCCGTGAGCGTCCTCGGCGCGGCTCCGGAGGCCCCCGCCCGGCAGACCAAGTACCTCCTACTCGTGAGCTGGGATCTCGGCCGTGGGACGCTCACCCCTGTCTCCTCGTGATATTTTCTTAAACACATTCACCTGGAGACAGACACATATTTTATTTCTGCTTGTTGCTGGGTGTTCTCTGCCTGAAGCACCTCTCTGCAGCCGCAGGGGCAGGAGCCGCCGGGTTGGAGACCACGTCGCGTCTGCGTCGACAGGGGCGGGGCGCCGCAAACCACTCTGCTCTGGTCTCTGGTGAGACCCGGGTGTGGCTCGGGCACGGCACACGCCGTCGGGGCGAGGTGGGGCTGGCACGGAAGGCGAGAACCAAAGGCACAGCTGGCTCCCGGGGCTCAGCCGATCCTCCCCGGGACCAAGGGCGCAGCCGGCCTTGCGGCCTCCCCACTATGAGCCGACAGCTGCGCCCAGCAGTGCCTCCCCTGTGACTGGGCATGCAAAAGGTCTTAGTTAAAAACACTTCGGGGCTTCCCTGGTGGCGCAGGGGTTAAGTCTAAGTGCTATCATGTTATCGCCAGCCACTGCGGCCTGAGTCCATCCCGGCCAGGGAGCTGACCACAGGGCGCAGCAGACCTCTCCTGTCTCCCCACTGCTCCCCTCAGCAGTGGATTTCAGTGGATCCGCCTGTTCTGCTCCCCACTCTGTCCCTGGTGAATCCTCTCACCCCTGCACCTCTGGCCTGCACCCCAGTTCTTGTATGCATAAATAAATAAATAAAAATCTTAAAAAAAATGAAAACGTTTCCTCTGTTTCATCCACCACCTCAGTCCATCCACTCCCTCTGGTTTTAATTTATTCTCTGAGAACACTGGGAGGGCGATCTCTCTCCAGACTCCCCCTCAGCGGCTGTCGGTTCCCAGGTCAAAGGAAGGCACTTTGAGTGCCGGTCCCAGGGCTGACCAGGGTCTGCAGTGCCTCCTTCCAGGAAGCCCCGCAGCTGGTGGGCGACAGCCAGTGAACGCCACCAGAAGTGGGCCGCGCCCCCGGAATTGCGCCTGGCCGCTAACCTGCCCGTGAAGTCACCTTTCACGGCCCCACTACCATGGGGATAAGTGACAAGCAGAGACTGTTTCCTTCCTCTAGCGCCAGCCCCTTCTGTGTGCGTGTGACTCTCTGGAGTACAAAGACGGGCTTGGGTTCCACGTCTGTTTCAAGATGCAAACAGGATTCTGGTTGACAATGATGACGTCGCTGCCTCTGATGGTTTCTCAACCCCCAGCTGATGTGCTCAATGAAAGCGCTGAGGAGCTCAAAGTTTTACTCTGCCGTGACAAAAAATACTCCAAGTATGACTCTAGCTGACGGCTCACACACACGTGGCGATGCTGGCTCTTGGCCGCTTCGCTGTTACACTCACAACAGAAAAAGCCACTGTACTCCCCGTGATTGAGAATGATCATGCCTCAGCCTCCAAGTGCCCCAGAAAAATTAACTTGCTTGTTGAGGTTAATAGAATGTCAATTAATTTCTTGGTATAAATGTCAATACATTCTGTTAAACCCGGTGACTTAAATAGAATCAAAGACAAACTTTTGAGTCAGTGTTGCTGTTTTGGTTTGGGGCATGACGGGAAAGCTGCAGGGAAGGAGAATTTCATCAAGAAGTTGGTGCTCTCATGCAAGCAGACATGTCAGTCAGCAGCTCCCCCTGAGGAGGTAGAACGTATTGTGTAGCTGCACTTCCTCTACCTCAGGTTCCAAACGTCCACTCATTAACCCCAGCCGTTCGTGCCTCTTGCTGAGGCTCTACGGGGACGGCACCAGGCCGCCACACTCTAGATGACAGGGCAGGCAGCGGAACCTGCTGAGAAAATGGACTTTGCAGCAAATCACACCCAGAAGAGAACCCCAGCGATGGCCCAGCACTTACTCCCCTTAAGCCTCTGTTTTCTCAACTACAAAATGGTCAGTGACCACCACTCTCCTTGGGTGGGGTCTGTCTTCTGAGTGTGGGGTGTGGGCGGCTCGCCCCACTGTGGGGGTGTCGGTCCCAGGGCCGACGTGGTGCATCATTGAGTGGTGCAGGGGGGGCCCAGAGCCGGCCACGAGGACTAAGTGGGACTGTCCACTCACGCCGAGAGCCGAGGACTGTGCCGAGGACAGTTGTGAGGCTTTGGGAGACAGCTAGTGTAAGTCTGCGGCCGGCCACTAGGTCTGAAAGGAGCTCTGTTTAGTGTTCGGGGGGCCCAGGTGACGTCGATTACTACTCTCAGGTAAGTTAGTGGTTTTATTTATCCCCACACAGCACTGGAATCTGTCCTTTTTCCTCACTGCCACCCCAAGCCCAAAAATGGAAGGAGAAATCCTCATGGCCACAGCAGACAGCTGAGTTCCCAGCACAGGCACTGTGGTGCTGTCCAAGGTGCCGAAGACACAGCACCTGTCCAAGGTGCTGAACACACGGCACTGTCCACAAAGCTCTGCCTCTGTAGGTGTGAGACCTCAGTGGAAAGAGATTAGGGGTGAAACCCCCCTTGCTTGGGCGGCAGCGATAGCTGATGTTTTCCCAAGAAGGAATTTGTCGTAGTAGACTTGTCGACTCTCACCCAAAACTGAGACCTTCAGAAGAACAAATTAGGGGATGATTTAGTTCTGTCCCAGTAGGGTTCCTTGCAGACACTGTTGTAGAATTTTGGATGCAAGATGTTTATTACAGACAACCCCACGGGATAAGAAGAGGGAAGAAGCAGGACTAAGCAGAAGAAAGTAAACCCCGACACAAGCTCAAAACAGCAGCTATCAAGTCTGTAGGGAGCACTGCCCCCAGGCTGTCCTGGGGCCCAAGTGGACAGAACCCGCCAGGGGTGTGTCCCTGGGGAGGGCGGGTGACCTTGGGCGTGGCAGCTCTCCACTGGAGGCAGAAGTGAGAGCTGAGAGCGGGCTGCGTGCTGGCCTCTGGCTGGGCAGCATGCCCCGGTGGCCAGACATCAGGCAGACATCTGCACGCCCAGCCCAATGCCTCCCAGTGGGGCCAGAGAGCACCCTGGAGAGTCTCCCGGACTGCAGCCACTCAAGGTCCAATGTACTTATTATTCTTTTAATAACTCACATGAAAACAGACATCCACAGGAGAACGTCCCTGAACGTATCAGAGACCACCTGCACATCTCCTCCTCGTAAACGCTGCTGAGGGGCGGGCTCCTGGATGCTGTGCCTTGGTGGGCCACAGGCCAGATGGCTGCAGGTGCTGAGAGGCATGCGCGGGGAGGCAGGGCAGAGGGGTTCGGGCAGGAGCTAATGACCCTGTTTGTCACGAGAGACTGCGGACAGGCCGGCTCTCCAGAGAAGGCGCGGTGGTGAGGCTTCCCGGAGAGGGTGGGACGATGGCAAACTGGGGCGGTGCACAAGGATCACCCGAGAAGACGAACGAAGCCTGCCACGCCCTGCAGACGGGCGGGTGCCTGCAGGAAGGACGGCCAGCCCGGGGCGGGCACTCGGCAGGGAAGGGCTCCCAGAGGTGGTCCTGCCACCGAGGGTGACCCTGCACTGGACTTCCGCGCAGTTTGGCCTGGAGCTTGTTAGTCCCGGAATAAAACGCGCACTTTCACTGGGGCTATTCGCTCATCTCTGCACACACCTGTCTGTCTCTCTGCCCTGCGGACCGTGGGGAGCCGTGCCCATCGAGGCCGATGCTGCCCCAACTCCCGACTCCTTCATTAGACAAGACAGGGGGTGCTCTGTGTTTCCACCCCTTTACAATCTGGGGCTTCTGCTTATAATCAAATTACTGAGGCGCACCCCCAAACACTAAAACACCACCCGAAGATGTGCACACGACGTGCACGTGTACACCCCGCATACGTGCACACGCGCGGCCGCGTCTGCCTCCATCCTGTGGCGTCTGCACTGCTCCTGGGCGTCCCCACAGCATCACCGTGTCCCTCTGTTGTGACTGCACATTCGCGGATGCTCCCGGAGAGGGAGGGGAAGCGCCGAAGCAGAAACTGCCTCCTCCCCACTTCCTTCCCTCCCCCCTCCCCCCACCCCGCTTCCCTCTCCAGTGTCTTACTCATCCACATACACCCCGTGTGTTCTAGGTTCTCAGCAGGTGAGTATCAGACAGCGATTCGGTGGGCGTACCCCAAACCCGCGCTCCCCTTCCTGCTCTCCAAGGGACCGAATTTGTTCAAACTGCAGCATCTCCGGCCCCTGCCCTGCCCCAAGTGAAGCTGGGTCACCTGCACATTCCGGCCAATCAGACATGAGCAGAGGGCTCTGCTGGGCGCTCCCAGGACAAAGCTTTCCCCTGGGAGAGGCCTGGGTGCAGAGGGCGGAAACTTTGACCCCCTCCTTTTCCCTTCCCACCTGGAGTGGTGCTGTGGGGTCGCCGTGCAGGGGCGGCTGGGTGGCCATGGCGCATGGCAGGGGCACTGGGATGGGGGTCGTCTCCTCTCCCTCCGCGTGGGACATGAGTCCCTCTGTCTGGGACACGAGCCCACGACCACAAGACCGCTGCACCAGCTCTCCTGCATGTGGGAGTGACACCCTAACGCCACGTGCAGCCTCCCCACCCGGGTGTCGGGGTGTCTGGCGAAGACCCGCCGGGAGGAGGGGCACAGCAAGGCGGGTTTGCTCTCGAGGGCCCCCCGCCCAGCTCTCTCGGGGACCAAGAGCCGTCGGGCACACGGGGACATATCTGAAAAACGAGCTGATCCTTTGTTCCACTTTCTCCCAGGGAGGCAAAGAAGCTATTTGTTACCTGGTGCTTCTGTACGCGAGAAGAAATGGAGCTCACACCCTGGCTTTTTCCTTCAAAAGCCAGGGCCTTAGGGAAACACAAAAATCACAAATCAATGAGTAAACAGAAAACGGAGAGGTGGCAGAATGTCCAGGCCGGGCCAGCACTCCCCAGGACGGCCGAGCAGCTTGTCCTGCGGGGAAGAAGCCGAAGGGCTGGGGCACCTTTACCTCCCACGGTCTGAGGGAGAGGAGAGGAGAGATGGGGGAGGGGGCGCGGCCTCCTGCCCCCCAGGACTCTGACCTCGAAGCTGCGGCCCCTTCCTCCACCTCACCCAGCTCCCTCCCAACAGCCCCGGACCGGAGACCGCCATCTTGGGGTCCGGGCTTCTGCAGTGGATTTGGGGGGCAGCCCAGCCAAGCATGGGTGCCTCGGGCCTGCAGTGGAGTGGCCAGCCATGGAGGAGGAGGAAGAGCCTGGCCGGGTGGGGAGAGGGGGGTGCAGTGGCAGGACGCCCCCAGGGAGCCCCGCCCCAGAGCTTCAGGATGCCGTCCTGACCAGTTTCTTGGGGACCTGCCCTTTGGACGGTGTGGGGGCCAGAGGAGCGTCCAGGGGCCGATCCCCAGCTCCGGCTGGGCTCCGGAGTCCTCCCGCCCTCCCCGCAGCACCTCGCATCGTCACCCGCCACTGTGCAACGGTGACCGTAAATTCACATCAGTGTGCTGGGTGGCTTTGTAACAATCGAGCACCGTCCAGGGCAGCTGTCAGCAAACAGCCGCTTGCAAACAGGCCGAGGAGGAGAGACACGATTCGGGCTAAATACCTGCGGTTACGTCTACACCACAGACTGCCAGAGAGGCGTGACAGCCGGGTGCCCCGGGCCACGCCGAGGTGGGACCCCAGACCCTGATGTAATTTGGCTGAGGCGTGTGCTGCGCAGGCCCGTGGGCTGGAGAAAGACCCCTCGAGGGATTCAGCTTAAGCCGCGTTTGGGAACCACGAGGTTTGAGCTGAAAGGAAACCTGACCGAGGGGAACTCGATCAGATTTGGGGAGAAGGTGCCCTTGAAGCCAGCTGCCCGCAGCCTGGACACCACACAGGAACCCCCGGAATATTTAGCTACCACTGGCCGTCCGGGTCCCAGCTCGAAGTCCTCATCCCGTTGGTCTGGGTGCTGCCCGGCACCCAGAAAGGGCCAGTGGGGGGTCGGTGCTTGAAACTGCAGTGGTTTTCCAAACACGGCACAGGTCGCTGGACGTGGCGAGGCGTGGCGAGGCGTGGCGAGCAGAAACGCTCCGGCCGCGGAGGTCCCACTGTTGAGCGGGCCAGGAGGGTCTCTGGGTCAGGCCCGGACGCAGGTGCTTGAGGAGCCGGGGCTGGGGCACGGGCCGCGAGGCCCACGGGGGTTCAGCTGCCGCGACGGTTTCCATTCTGCTCCCCGAAAGGAGTCTCGCTGCTGAAATATTCAGCGGTCGGTCTCCATTTCAAACCCTCCCACGTCTAGCCGGTAATCAAACATCAACTCGGGAGCGTTCACGGGGCTCCTTTACAATCTGCCACCTTTCAAGCCAGAGCCATTTTCATCAAGATCAGACATCTGATCACAGGTTTGCGAGCGCTCAGCTGCTTCCGGCCCATTAGGCTGACAAGCGGCCTTCAATTACTGAGTGCGCCTCTCGTCGCCGTGAGGGCGGGGCCCCGGGGCCGCGTACTGACAGGGACTCCTCGGGCAAAAGCATCATCCTCGGGCGTCCACCTCGTGGGGGGTGGCCGGGCCCCTCCGGCGCAGGGCCGACTGGTGAGGCGGACAGGCGGGGCCACTCGGAGCCCAGATCTCAAGAGCAAGAGATGTTGACTCGACTGACCCAGCGGAGGGGCGCCCAGACCCGGCTGTTCACGAGGGCACAGCAGCCGCTGCGCTGGCCCCAGCTCCGCTGTGGCGGGAGGCGACGCCGCTGGCCAGCTCAGTTTCCACACCTGGGCCTCCGAGTCTGCCGCCTCTCGCGGAATTGGGGAAACTGGCCCTTCTCATGAGGCAGGTTTTGGAAACGCAGAACAACGGGATGCGGGACTAAGACGCCACGAGGCCCCGTCCGTGTCCAGGGCGCCTGCGCCAGGCCAGGGCCCAGGTCCCGGCGGCCCGGTGCCCAGCGAGTGCAGGAACAGCCGCCCTGAGCTCCCGGGCGGTGCCCGCTGGCCTGGCCTGCCGCACAGGCGGACGCTGCTGTCTTTCCGGCTGGTGGTGACGCCGCACGGGGCGTCAGGGTTGCAGGGGGTCTAGGCTGAGTTTCAAGCTTCGAGGGGTAACTGCAAAACCATCCACAGAACTGGCCGACCGGGCAGCTAGTGACCCTGTCTGCCCAGCGCCACTGCCTGGCAGGCGCCGTCAAACACCGGGGTGCGTGCCCCGCTCCCAGGTCCTCCAGAGGTTCCGATTTGCTCCATCGGGGTGGCCCAGAGCGCCCCGGGACAACTGTGATGTGCAGGAGAGGAAGGGACTGTGGCAGCTACTTTGCTGGTTTCAGCACCCCCAGAATTAATTGCCAGCGTGTCGGAGACGTCTCAGGAGCTCAGGCCAAACTGCAGGGGTTGGGGGTGCCAAAACAGGGGTTCCAGCACACGCTCCCACGAGCAGGGAGGCGGTGTGCAGGCAGAGGCGGCACAGACGGGGCCCTGGTCGGCCGAGCCACGAACGACGCACGCGGGGCTCAGCTGCCTGCCGGCTGCCGGGCTTTGCGGGAGCTACTGGCACTGCAGGGGTGAGGCAGCCACAGCAGCACAGGGCGGCGCAGGGCAGACGCCGCTCACACGCGGCACAGCCGCGACCCGACACTCGAGACGCCTCCTGGGCGGACCTGCTGTCACCCCTCCGCAGACCCAAAGGGCCTCGGGCCTCAGAGCCCCCCTGGACACCGAGACCAACTAAAACGACAGGCCCCTGCTTGCCTGGCCCTAGGGCGGGGTGAGGGGCCGGGCTGCCCCGAGTCCCCAGCTGCTCCCGCCCCAGGATGCCAGAGCCGCTGGCTGGCAGAGCAGGGAGCAGGCAGCGGGTTCCCCGCGCCGCGGGGCCCTGTCACGGAGCTGTGGGGTCAGCCTCCCACACCAGGCAAAGCCCGGAGAGGATGGCCTCGCCGGGGCGGAGCCTCTTTGGGGTCTCTCCCATGGGACGGCAGCTGCGACCGGTCCTGAAGCCCCGGCTGCGCACGCCCCGTCTGGGCCGGCCCTCCTGGGGGCTCACGGCTCGCCCCGCAGGCCACCGTCACGGCACGCGGAGACGCCGCTGCTTCGGAGCGCAGGCTCATGCCCGCCGCAGACTGGCCCCTGTGGCGAAGCCGCTGGCAGAGCAAGAGGTCTCAGCACAGAGGTGCTGCAGGGGCGCGTGCCCCGACCCCCCGGCTCGGACACGGCAGCCGGAGCTCACGCCAGCACCAGGCCGGGCCCCATGGCCACAACTAGGGCTGACCCGGTGGAGCTCGCCGCGGGCGCGGGAAGTCTCCACCCACTGAATCCCAAAAGCGACTGTTTGAAGCAAGGATCAGAGTCCAGTCAGAGCTGAGGACACCGAAGCAGGCGCATCGGGTTTTCATCCGGCCCAGCAGCCCCTCAGACGAGGTGAAAACAGGCCGTTGGACGCCCAGGTCAGGCCGGCGGCTTCCATCTGCCAGGGGAAGTCCGAGCGGGGCCGCACACAGGCGCGTCCCCAGCCGAAGCTGCAGGGACGGTCCTGCCTGAGGCCGCGGGGGCCCCGCCTGGGCTGCAGCCGCAGTGCGCGGCGTGGGGCTGAGCGCCCCCCGAGCCCCGGCCCTGGGCCTTCCTCGCGACGATGAGACCCCCGAACCTTGGGGCGGTGGGCTGCAGCCCAGGGCTGGTCCGCACCGCCGAGCCCGACACAGGCAAGGGGGTGTCTGAGGGGTGGGCTCGGCTGAGCTGCGGCTCTGGGGTCCGACGGAGACTCTGGCGGCCCCTGGAAGGAGCAGCCTAGGGGCTCTTCTTGGGGGGGGGCAGGGGTCAGTGAGCGCTGGAGCGGCAGGCGGGCCCCGGGTGCTTTGCTGAATGCCACGTGCTAACCGGACAAAATTCAGCGGCAGCAACTTGTGTGTCCCCAGGACCGCAGGGCCGAGTGGCCGAGCTGGAGACGCCGCCCGCACCACCCACGCATTTCCTGACGGGGCCTGGGGCTGCAGGGCAGGCAGCGCCTGGGCGCCACTGGGGGACGGCGGCCCTACGAGACCCCCGCAGTCCTCCTGGGTTGTGCGAGAGACCCCTTCAGAGGAGCAACGGCCGGCCTAGACCGAGCGGGCGGAGCCGCCTGAGCCCAGGAGCAGAGGCCCAGCCCCGCCGCCCCGACTCATCACTCGCGGAGACCTCCGCTCCGGGGCAGGAATCACGCCCCACGGCGCTACAAGGGGCAACAGTGTTTCCATGGCCACGCGCCGCCCACGGGGCATCACAGAGTGACTGACGCAGCGGCTTCTGCCCAGCGCGGCTGTGGCGGCACGGGCTCAGCGACCAGCCGAGCCCGCCGGGCCGTGGACCACGCCGGCCGCTGCAGACGGTGGGCGCCGGGGCCATTACTCCAATTGCAGCTCCTGCCCGAGAGCCCAGAGACCCCGCCCCCGCCGCGTCTGGTGGGGACTGGGAACCCGACCCGCTGTGAGCCTCTGGCGGCGGGGTGGGGCCGGCGGCGGGGCGGGGCCGGTGGCGGGGCGGGGCCAGCACGGGGTGGGGCCGGCGGCGGGGCGGGGCCAGCACGGGGCGGGGCCGGCGGCGGGGCGGGGCCGGCACGGGGCCGCATGGGTCGGCTGGGCATGGATGGTGAGCTGCTCTTGCTGGCCCTGCGACGGAGCCAGCTGGGCTCAGGGGCCGTCCCGGACACTCGCGGGGGTTCCGGTGACAGCAATAGCCCAGGGCCCCTGATCTGGGCCACGTGGAGTGGGGCGGGGGCACCCCAGCGAAGGAGCCGGGGGAGCTCTGATTTCCTCGCTGAGGGGAGCGGGCCGGACTCTGCGGGCTTCCGGGTCGAGGAGCCCCGGGGCAGCATCGCACCCTGCAGTTGGGCCTCCAGGACCCTCCCAGTGCTGACCACCAACGGCCGTCCTGTCCCGCGAACGGCCTGCCCGCCGCGCCGCGCCGAGGGCGGGGCTCCCCAGGAGGCGGCCAGGCCCGGCCCACGCAGCAGGGCGACTCGGTGGAGACTCGCGGGGTCTGCAGCTGCACCAGCCCTAGCCCAGGACCCCTCAGCCTGTCCAGCTGCACACAGACCCCAGAAGCAGAGGCCCAGAAGGGGAGCAGAGGGCTGCCCGCCAAAGCCTGCGCTGAGGAGTGCCCGCGACGCTCCAACGCCCCGAGGCCCCGCGGCCCCAGGGTCTGCGCGGTGGCGCCCACTGCTGGTCGTGCTGGTGAGCCTCACGGCCATCACCCCTACACTGTCCCCCTCGCTGCCCGGAGCGGAACTGGAAGCTCAGAAGCAGCGGCCCGCACGCCCAGGAGGCAGGGCCAGAGCGAGGCCGGCCGCACCTGGTGGTGACCCTGCTGCCCAGACCTGCTGGAGGCCAGGCGTCGGCTCCTGCCCAGGAGAGCCCAGAAGCCCCAGGAAGGACGATGCAGGAGACGAGCGGAGCGAGGGCCAGGGACGCCGAGCCCGGCAGCAGCCAGGACACAGGTGTGTCCACCCCAGAAAGTAGAAGGGGGAGACCATGAGGGGCAGGAGGACCAAACCCACAAGGCCAGACCCCAAATCATCATCCAGATGCAAACGTGAATCGAGCACGTGCAGTCTGGTCCGAGGCTGCCACGATGCCAGAAGCCCCCGCCCTGTGGGGTCACCACGTGCACGTGGCTCCTCCGACGTCCCCGGGCTGCACGGGCGGTGGGGATGGCTCCCGCTGACCCCCGAGATCCAGGACATGAGCCGCGGGGCCCAATTTGCTGCACATGGAGGAAGACGAGGACCACGCACAACAGAGGTCGGGGCCCAACCGCCCTCGCGCGCCTGGACCAGAGCCGTGGCCGGAGCGCTGCGTCTGCCGGGCTCTGGCCCACAAACCCAGCGCACGGCTGCTAGGAACACCGCGTGTGCACCGCAACCACTCGTCACGCTCGTCCCGGGATGGGAGGGGGATGGCTCCGCCCGGCCCACTCCCCTCGGCGCTTCTGCGTCCAGAGGCCGCTCCGGGCTCCGCAGGCGGCCGCCCCCAAGGAACGAGGACGGGTCCTGCGCGGAGACCCTCGTCAGCCCCAGTGAACCCTGCAAGCCACGCCTCCGTCCAGCTGGCACACCTCCCGGGAGAAAGGGACAAGACCGAGGGGCCAGCGAAGTGGGGTGTTGCTTGGATGTCGTGCACACCCCACCCTGTGCCCCCAGGGCCACACACACACACGTGCATGCACACACCCTTGCAACAGAACACGCCGAGACGCACAACAGCACGAGCACTTTGCCGGGTCTCTCGGGGGAGCGAAGGTTTCCTGTGTCTTTCGTCATTTCTGCCCCGGTCACAGAAGCGCCATGGGAGAGACTCCCCGGCCGTGGGCGCCGAGAGCCAGGGTGAGTCACGGGGCTGAGTTATGAGCCGCCGCTGCCGGCAGTTTGGGGAGCTGGTTTGTCCCCGCGCCGCCAGACGCTTCTATACTGTTCAGCATCTATACAATAAATAGCAGCATCTCTGCATATGGGGTGTGAAAGCCCGGGGAGCTAGCGAGTAAACACACACATTTGAACACTTGCCGCCTGCTATTTACGGCAGATCTCAGGCTGCAGATGCTGGTGACGCACCAGACAGTAAACACCACGCACGCGGCTCGGTGCACACGCACGCGGGACATGGGGCGACTGGCCGGAGACTGGGCGCGGCCCAGCGCCCAGACAGAGCCCGGGCCCGGAGCCCCACCTGGTGAGGCTGGCCGGGCTCGCGGCTTCTGGAAGAAATGTTTGTTTGGGAATCATTTACCTTTTTAAGCGCTTGGATGGTGACATTCAAATAATAAACATAATCATGAAAGCAATGAAGCTATTTCCGCTCGGAGGGAAAAGGCTGAAGGCCACGGGATGCCGATGCTGGGCGCGGGCGGCTCCGAACCAGAAGGCGCCAGAGGGGGGTGGCTGGCGGCGGGAGGGCAGCACTGGCCGGGGGCCCGCGGCGTGATCCCTCGGGACACAGCCTTCTCGGCCAGAGGTCCCTGCGGCCCGCGGGGCCCACTCTCTCCGGGGGTGCGTGTCCCCGGCCCCCGGCCCAGCTCGGCGGCCCTCCCGTCCTCACTCACCCCAGCCAGGGGCGCCGAGAAGTGAGTCTGCGTCTCTCGCCCCAAACCCAGCTGTTTCCCCCGTTTTCCCGATGAGACCATTCGCTCTAGTTTGTCTCCCACCCGATGAGACACACAAGCCCCGAGGGCCCGCGGACCCCCAAACACGCCGCGGGCCTGAGCACAGCCCGGTGTGCCGCTCACACGCCTTCTGCTCGCCGCGTGGCCTCTATGGCCAGCGTCACCCGCAGCCGGGCAGCCGTCCAGAGCCCCGCTGCTGGCTCCCCGGACACTGCCCCAGGCCGGGCCGCCCCTCGGGAGGTGGACGCACGAAGTCACCGCAGCAGCTGCTGTCGCCGTCCCGGGCGCAGCCTCGCCCTTAACCAGACCCTCTGGGCGCCGACTCTCCCGTCCCGCCTGCAGCCCGGAGGCCGCTTCCCGGGGCGCAGGCTGCGCAGCCCCGCCCTCCTCTCACGCGTCCAGTGTCACCCCAGCTTTAACTGCAGCGCCCCACCGCACCCATGGGGGCTCGGCTGCTGCGCCTCGCGTTCCCCCCCCACCCCCGAGAGGCGAGAAGACGACCAGAGGCGATTAAAATGCAGGTCCTGGGGCCTCCCTGGTGGAGGAGCTGTCGGCAGCGGCAACGCGCGTTCGGACGCCCGGCCGGGGAGATTCCTGCATCGCGCAGCAGACCTCTCATGTCTCCCCGCTGCTCCCCTCAGCAGTGTGTTTCCATCCATCTGCCTGTTCTGCTCCCCACTCTGTCTCTGGTGGACCCTCTCGCTGCCCCACGTCTCTGGCCTGTACCCCAGTTTGTAAGCATAAGTAAATAAATCTAAAAAAAGACTCGTCATAGTAAAAAAAAAAAAGCGGGTCCTCACGCTGCCCCCGCAAAGCAGGGAGGTAAAGAAGGGGGGACGGTGGGAACCCCCCCAGAGCCTTGCCGCAGCATCTTCCTTTATTCAGCTCTCAAGCTCCCCTTTGCACATTCTCCATCTCCCCCAGCAAGATCTCTGAGCGTCCCGGCTCCTCTCCGTGGGGGGAGGGGGCGCCACGGGAAGCCGGGGTCACCAGGTCTCAACCTTCGTCCCCCACTAGCGATGTGACCCCACGCGCCGGCCCCGCCCAGCCCGGTCTCAGCCAGAGCTGGTGCTCCGACGGGGAAGGCGGCCTTCGGCTCATCCCTTACTACTACACGATGCCAGCGCGCCCTTCTCCTCCCACCGTGCGCTGTGCGCCTTGCGGACCCACCCGTTCCAAGGTGGTTGCCCGGCGAACAGAGTAGCTCAGGCCTCGCGGAGTGAGGTCACTGCACTTTGCAAACTGTCCAGCAAAATCTATTTAACACGTTGTTCTCCAAACAGATTTCCCCTCAGATCAACAGAGCCGAGGAGGAGGAGGTGGGAGGCCCCTCTGGGCTGGGTGGAGGCCGGGCCGTCCTTGGCACCTGCACACCTGGCATCTGAGGGCGAGCTGCTCACAGGCGAGGGGGCTGCGGGGGGCCGGACCGGTCCCGACCACCCCTGTCCTGTGGGGGTGGATGGAACACTCTGTGCATTGTAAGAGGAATGAGGAAGTTAGCAGGGAAACTGGGGAGCACCCCACGGACCCCCAAACCTGCCTGCTCTAAACAGGTTTTGCCACCCATTACATCAAGACAAAAGAGACTCAAGGGCATAAGACCTTGGATAGAAAATAACCTTAATACAAGTAGCGTGCAATAATTAGTGTGCAACAGAGAGAAGAGGAAAAGGAGAGTTTCCAAATCAAGCACCCGATGTCGCCCCTGCCCTCGTGGGGCCATGTCCAGCCCAACAGGGTCGGCCCAGAGAGGGCCCCAGGGGTTGAGAGCCGCCACAGTCTAAGACCCTTGCTGGGGGTCCCGCAGGAAAGGGCAGGAGGGGCGAGTCTGGGAGGGAGGAGCAGATGGAGGCCCAAGTGCAGACACAGGCTGCCGGACCCTCCCGGGGCTCTCCTGTCTCCTCCAAGCGGCTCCCGGGTCCTGAGTCCCCAGGGCACATCCAAGGCCGAGAAGCCAGCCCAGCGCCCAGCGCCCAGCTTCCTCAGGGAGGGGCAGGGGCTTACACTGTTACAACAAGAATCTGTGCATCAGGTAAGTTTTAACTCCTGCCGCTTTGTATCTGATGAACTCTATTTACATAGTAATAACCATGAAGACATTTTTATTTCCTTGTAAAAGTATTTTTTCTCTAACTTTTTAATTATTTTAATTAACTGTTAATGCTGATAATAAAGGAAATGAAAACCTGAAGGAAGAGGCTTTTTTTTTGAAGGCAGACAGAAATTAAGTAGTGGGAAATGGAATGAACTTAAAGATATTGAAAAGATGAGGTTATAAGCCTCACAAGAGTTAAAGCTTGTCATGACTATGTTTCTATGATACTAATTTTTATTAAATAGGAATAATTGATAACTAGTTCACTTTTTACTAATATCACTTAAAGACATAGTAAGAGCCTGATTATTTTTCATTTTCAAAGGAGAATTAAACTAGGAGGTTTGAGCTGTTCAACTAGACATTTTATTTTTTTAAAGATTTACTTATTTATGCATACAAGCTGGGGTACAGGTCAGAGGCGTGGGGTGGTGAGAGGGCTCACCAGAGACAGGGTGGGGAGCAGAACAGGCAGATCAGAAATACACTGCTGAGGGGAGCAGCGGGTGAGGCAGGAGAGGTCTGCCGCACCACGTTGGGAATCTCCCCGGCCGGGGATCGAACTCGCATCGCCGCTGCCGACAGCTCCACAGCATACGCAGCGCCTAGCAGCCGCGCCACCAGAAGGCCCGTCAGCTAGACATTTTAAAGCTTCACAAAGCACCAGGCGATAGCTGACCCTGGAGGTTAAGGGTAGAAACACCCCGCGCGCCCGTCTGACCTCAGCCCACGCAGCCGGCCATGCTCACCTCACTGAACTTGCCGCTCACTCAGTCTGGGCAGCGGCTCAAGCTCTTTCTCATTTTCAGTGTGGACACTGTAGATTATCACAGACTCTGGGTTATGAGGAAGTCTCAGCTCCTCGTCTCCACGTCCGGCTCTCCCCATTCTTCCAAGTTTGCAAATATTTGGGCAAATACAAATCAGTCTGTTATTACAGCTATGTAAATCGTGTTTTGTTTTGTTTTTTAAGATTTTTTGTTATTTATGCATACAAGCTGGGGTACAGGCCAGAGGTGTGGGGTGGCGAGAGGGGTCACCAGAGACAGAGTGGGGAGCAGAACAGGCAGATGGATGGAAACACACTGCTGAGGACGAATCCGCTGGCAAGGCAGGAGAGGTCTGCAGCGCTGTGTAGGAAGCTCCCCGGCCGGGGGTCGAACTCGCGTCGCCGCTGCCGACAGCGCCACAGCGCAGCGCCTAACAGCTGCACCACCATGGAGGCCCCATAAATCATGTTTTTATAAAACAAAATAGAATGGGATACATTTCATTTCTCTAACTCGTTTTTTAAAGCCCCCACTTGCTGTCTTTGTGCTACTCGAGCTCCTGACACCCTGGAGCCCACTGTCCACTCAGACGTCTGTCTCCGTCCAAGCACCCTTTCGTCCTCGGTGCTGCTGCTGGGGGCCTCCACCTGCCCGGCCCGGTCTGGACGGGGTCACCCAGGCCCTGCTGTCTGGGAAATGAACTTCCCGGCTTCCCAGGCTCGAATTCACACTCCCTGGAGCTGGTGACTCACTGTCTCTTGGATGAACAATGTCTTGATCTGCTACAATGTTCCCCCCCGGGACGCTCTTGGCCTGGGAGCCTGGGGTCGGGACAAGTGTCCAGCGCCCTCCTCTCGGCTGGGTGTGGCAGAGAACACTGCTGCAAAGCACTTTTCCCTGTGTGCATGGAGCACCTGCCTCGCTCTTGAGGTGTCTACTGAGGCTGGCTCACTGGGCTGCCCTGAGGTTGTCCTCGGGAAGGACGTCGGAGTCGTCCTTTATCTGCTCTTCCGAGGGGTCAGGCCGCTCCGGCGGAACTCTCAAGATTCTGGCTGACACCCCAGTGCCTCTTGCTGACACCTTGGGGGCCCCTCGCATGGACACAGCCCTGGTCTCCAAGCTTTGGGGCGATTTCTGGACGACTTCTGTGTCTTCATCTTCCCATCCTTCCCTCTCAGGGCCCAGCTAAGCAACCTGCCGGACCATCCTCCACCCACTTTGGAAGTTTTCATCTTATTTTCTACCTCTCTTAACTCAGTTTTCTAGAAAAAGTTGGCATGATCATCTTGCAACCGTTACACCGTTAGTTATATTTTGATACTATTTTTAAATCCTCTTATTTTGTTTGCTAACTAGTCATCAAATAGTGTCATGTTTTAGTTTGACAGTAGAAATGTTTTTTCAAAGTACCTCTGAGGGATAACTCAATTTTTTTTTTCCCCAAAAACGTCTGTTTCCTGCCCTACTCCTGTTTCAGACAGGACCATGTCCCCTTGATTTTATTTGGCTTATGAAGCTTCTGTAGGAAAAAGTCCTCAGATCTCTCTGTTGTCCACTCACAGTTAAAGGGGCTAAGGGCTGACGGCTCCCCCATGCAGGTGGGCAGTTCACCAGCTGTCTCTGAGGACCTGGCTGTTTCCGGGGTGCTCCCCAAATGTCACGACTAAGGGCTGTCCCCCTGGACCGTCCAATGTCCCACCAAGGAAGCTTCTCGTGTGGTGGCTACTGGACACTCGTGGCTCCCTGTGCCCTGTTTGGTGTGGGGGAGGTTAGATTTTCAATTTGCCTTCCTATTTGAATAACAACTTTATGTTGTAGGTGATCACAAACCCTCCCGGCAGGACAGAGGCAGCCTGTCCAGCGCCCTTCAGCTGTGGCCAGCTCGCTCTCCAACACTCCGAGTCCCGCACAGACTCTTTGAATCAAACATCAGCCAGACGCTCACTGTACCCATAAATCTCCAAACTCATGTGCCTGAAGGATGGGGACGGCTGAACCACAACTCCTCAGCAGCCTGGAAGAGCAAGGCGGTGTCACATTTCTCTGCCTTTCTTGCTGAACTTCATCATCCGCATGACAAACAAATGTGGCGCGTTACAATTGCTTGATCTGTCTTGCGGTGTCTTTTGACAGGGTCGCCCCTCCATCACCCCTGCTCCCCTCCTGGGAAGTTATTTGTGGAAGAAGGTGGCTCATCTGTATCTGCCCTGGAGACTGTGGATCCTGCGGTCAGGCCAGTGGTGTCACTGAAGCCACCCCTGCCCTCAGCCTGCACCAGTGTATGGACAGAGTGCCCGCATTCCTTTTTCATGCCTGCATAGTCTTCCGGGGGTGGCTGCACCATAGTCCAGCAGGTCTGCACTGCTCCAACTTGAATGGCTTCTGTCTTCACAACTACAGACTGTCCAGCAATGAGCACATCCATCCTCACAGGCTCAGGGACGTCTCTGACATGTGGCTGCTCCTCAAAAACAAACGCACGTGATTAGGGGATACTGCTAGATTCTCTCCCGTAGGGGCTGTGCCTGTCTTTATTCATCAGACATCCAAGCGCACACGTCCTCAGAGCCACACCAACAGAGAGAGCCGGGACCCTCTGGGCTTTGTCGACCCTCTGGGTGCGATGGCACCCGAGCATGCTGTGAGTCTGCATTCCTCTTATTATGATGAAAACTGAGCCTATTTTAGTATGGCTGAGGCCCAGTTGCTTTTGTTTTCTGCAAACTGTTCATCTTTCTCGTCATTTTTTGTCGGGTCTCAGCTCTTTCCCCTTCTCTGGTTTCAAAGCTCTGTGCGGTGACGCCGCCGGGTCGCGCTGCAGCCTGCAGGCAGCCCCGTGGCCTGTCGCTCTCCGCCCCGCGCCCGTGCCCCATGCGCACGTCCCTGCTGCCCCGCTCATCTTTTCTCCTTTGCATTTTGACCGCAGAGGAGCTTCCCCAAACTGTCGAGCGGTCAGGCTCGGCCCGCCCCTGCTCCTGTCTGTGGTGTCACCCCGTTTCCTCTTCGCCTCCGTCTGGGGTCCCTATTTACCCAGGTGCCGCCTGAACAGTAGCCTCCACCCTGGCACTTCGCGCGGCCTGCACGGCGGCCCGGCTCTTCCTCAGCCTTCTTGTTTATGTCCCTAAATGAACACTTAAAACAACCTGCCTGGCACCAGGAATGAAATGTGATGGCAACTTTATCGGCGATCACTGAGGGTTTATGTCACCTTAGGGGAAGCCGACATCTGGTGCCACCAGGGACACGGGGTGTTTCCACTTTGAGTGTGTGAGTGTGTGAGTGTGTGTGTGTGTGTGTGTGTGTGTGTGTGCACGTGCGCGCGCGCGCACAGGTGTCTAAGGAGGCTGGACAAATTTCTAATTTTGATTTTGAATTTTTCTCAGTATGAACTTCAGTATTTCACCTTCAGTTTTTGCTTTTAAAAGAAGAGCCTTAGTCATTATTTCTCTCACAGTGGTTTGCATATAAAAGCTATTGATTTTATAAATCCATTATGTCATTAATTTCTTTTGCCGGTTTTCTTAGTGTCCCCATTGCTTCCTCGGACATTTCTGGAAACGTGACTCCATCATCCGAAAGGCAGAGCGCATCACGCCCCTTCCTCTTCTCACACCTCCAATTGCTTTCGGCTGTCCCCCGGGTGCCGGCAGCACCGGCAGGTGCTCGGTGCTGAGGGGAGAGAGGGCGTCTGCACGCTGTTCCTCCTTACACACCTCCGCCAGATGGGGCATGCTGAGTCACAGAGAGTCGTAGGTGTCTCCGAGGGCGCAGGGCGCTTCAACTCCCGTGCCCCAGAGACTCCTTTGAGTGAGGCCACACGGAGCTTCCTCCACGCGCCTTCGCGATGTGACGCCAGCTAGATCTGCAAGCGCTGTGCCCGAAACCCCAGAACCGGCTCATTTATAGCTGGAGGTTTGCGCCTGTGGCCAAGACTCTCCTTCCCCCACCCCTGGCCCCCGAAACCCCCACTTGGCTCCCCCACTTGGCTTGGTTTCTAGGGGTTTAATGTTCTTAGACTGTATTTATAATCACAAAATTAATTCATGCTTATTGCAATTAATCGACCACATGACAATGTTAAAAATGTCTTTCTACTTCTCTCTCGTTCCCGCCCTCTACGGCACTAATGTTAAAGCTTGAGAGAACATTTATCTCTTTCAAGATTATGAAATGTTCTACCTAAGAAACAAAAAAAGAACAATAGTGTGATTTTTCAAATTTTGTTGGCGAGAGCCGCCACAAACGAAGCTCACACGCAGACACAGCGCCACAGAGGCGACACCTGATGAAGGCTGTCCAGTCAGCAGGGCGAGCGCCTAGAAAGGGGAGAGACACCGGCAAAGGATTTGACATAAAAAACGTCAGCAAAAGACGCGGCAAGAAGACGCAGCAGCGGGCCAGCGAGTGCCTGAAACGCGCTCCTTCTGCATTTAGCAAACTTGAGCTCAAACTACAGACAACAGCCCCGCTCGGGCGAGCGAGAGCAGCCTGAGGTCTGGTCTGCCGCCAGAGGAGGGCGTCGACGCTCGGGGCCAGGCACGCGTGCCCAGGCCTTTCCGAAAGCAGCTGGGCCCCGCGGTCACGCAGAGACCAGAGCAGCTTCTTGCGGTGTCAGGCTGTCTCATCCACACCGTGTGTCCGCTGCCCGGGGGCCCTCTCCCTGGTGACTCCGATCTCCTGGGTCACCGCACAGCACCGGCCGATCCGCCTGGTGCCGCGAGGTGATGAGGGCGACATCTTCCTTGAGCCTCACGAGCCAACCCCTGTGGCTTCAGACTTTTCTTCCGCAGCTTCCTCAAGTTGCAGGCGCCACGAGCTGGGAGAGCTGGGGCCCTGCTCGCAAGCAGGCCGTCGCTAGGAGGGGCTGGGCAACTGCTGAGGACCAGTTCGGGAACCGGGTGGGCCTGGAGGGCGCCGCAAAGGCCCCGTTTCCGCCGGCTGCACGTGTGTGCGAAGAAGGTGCAGGTGAGGGACGGACGGGGCAGGGGGCAGAGCACGGCAGGTGGTAGGGGGGAGACCGACGACGGAGGCGGCCGGCTGACAGGCGCTTCTCAGACAGGAAAAACCATTCCGGAAGACCGAGCAAGAGGCCATGGCAGGGACTCCGAGAGTTTCTCATCTGAGTCTCCAAAACTCTGCTTTTCTTTTTTATTTATTACTGTTTACTCATTCACTTCCGACGTGGGCGACGCTGGTCTCCAAGCCGACCGCAGGTGCCGTCTCGTCACGGGGCAGGCTTCTGGGCAGACGAGCCGCGTCTCAGGCCTCAGGGGCGGGGCTGGGAGCGAGCAGTGCCGAGGACGCCACCAGGACCTGTCGCCTCCAGGACGGGCCGAGGCTGACGGGGTCAGAGCATGAGATGGACCACAGAGAGGTGTGGGCCTGGGGGGTCGCCTGAGGAGCACCCAGTCCAGATGTCAGCAAGGAGAGAGGCGGGCCCGGGTGGAGCAGCTCCCAGGAAGCCCCCTCCTTTGGGAGAGCAAGGTACCCCCAGAGACAGACGCAGAGTGCCGGAGCAGAGAAAGGAACGCAGAGGGACCCGGGGGGGGGGCGGCAGGAATGGGGGCCGACTGGTTTCCATCTTAAACGGAACAAATGATGGAGGAGATATAATGCAAAATAAGATCTGAACTACACACAAGGAAGTGGGGGTAGAGAAAATCAACAGAACCATGAGCACAATCCCTGGGTGCCAGCTCCTAAGCTACGAGCACAGGCAGGAGCCAGACGACAGTCCGGGGGGCAAAGACAGGGCGACTGAGCCCACTGGAGACTCTCCGGTCTCTTTCCTAATTCTAGTGAGCCAGTGAACAGCCATCCTCGAGGATGAGCCCCTCTCCACAGAAAGAGGCCATATCAGTGCCATCCGGGCAAGAACTCGGGGCAGCCGTCTCTCTGCCCACCTGTGCCCATGCAGGTGCTTTCCTTTACCAGCTCTGTCCCTCTGCAGGGCAGCGGCCTGCCTGTCTGCCCATGACCTGCACCACGCAGGCCTCTCTCAGCAAACCTGCCCCTCAGCGGGCAGCTCTCCCTGCCCCCTCGTGTCTGTACAAGTGTCCTTGACTTCCTTGCCCTAATACACCTGCTCTTTAAGTATAACTGAGTCTCTGCTTTGTGGAGAAACTCGCCGCGTGCCGCTGAGGGGAGCTCTGGGGAGACCTTTCCCAGAGTGGACCCAAGGACCCCGCTCCACTCTCAAACCCACCGACTTTAAAAAAACATCATAAGGACTTGTAAAAATGGAAGGGGTAGCACAAACCAAAAAGGAAAATAAAGCCATGACAATCGGAACTGTTGTTTTCACATTTGCTGTGGCAATAACGGTGCCAGGCGGGGGCCGCCACCGCCCTGCTCGGGAAAGGGCCGTGAGCGCCGTGTGGCTGAGCGGCACGCACGTTGGCGCGGCCTCGCCCTCACGACTGCGGGTCGGAGCACAACACAGCCAATTAATTTTACAACAGCACTAAATATTCCTCTTTGTTAAACAGAAATTGCCTGCGCAAACAAGGCTCCGGCAATTAAATTTTGGCTACCCTTGGGATACGGTCATAAACAAGCCTTTTGTCCAGTTAATGATTTCAAATTGATTATAAAGGGGACCTTGAGAATGGGAGGCCAAGGCCGCGGAGAACAAACCCGCTGGACTCACCCCTTCTGGGGGCCCGGCCCGGCCCATCTCGGGCCCCTGCTCCTGAGCGGGCCCTCGGCAGGCGGGCGGGCTCCGTGGCCTGTGTTTGGGGAACCCAGTGCAGGAATTCTCCGAGCCCACGCATACCTCCTTGGAAGACTTTCTAATTTATCTTTTGTAAGGCCCTGTGGGGTCCTCTAAACCAGCTGTGCCTTGGCCCAAGAAGCCTCAGGAACTCCACCGATGTCAGCAGCCAGTTCTTGCTTTAAGGGAGCGCAGCTGCATCAGGAGGCTGTGCAGGGTCACTGAGGCTTCCCTGGGACCCCGCCCGGAGGCGCGTGGGGAGACCGTCAGGAAGCCGGCACTGCGGCCTCCGCAGCCCGGAACCGAGGACCAGGGCTGGACGGGCGCAGGCTCAGGAGCAGCCCCAGAGGAGCCTGCACCGCTGCGTGCTGGGGTTTGTTTCTTAACCAGGCTGGCTCCTCCAACTGGCCCCCTGTGTCCCCGCGCACCAGCGACAACGCTGTCACCACCAGGGGCAGCCTAAGGGCGTCACACCCACTCCTCCACGCAGAGGGCGGGGGAGAGCCACACCCTGCCTGCGCAAGCCCCGCAGCAGCTGGAAGCAGCCGGCTCCAGGACACCCCTGCAAGGGCCTCTTTGCTCTGCCTCCCCAGCAGGGCGCCCAGACCCCAGACCTTCCCCCAAGAGGTTTTGGAGTTCGCGGTTTTGCATTTCGGAATGGAAGTCATGAGATACTGATCAAAACGCAAGCAGGCTCACGCGTATTTCCCCGAGCGCAGCTCGGAGCCCACACACGAGCTTGGAGGGCCCCGCAGCCGCCCGCCGCACCCCACAGGCCACGCCCCGCAGAAGGCCCGGAGCCGGCAGCTGTTTCTGCGGACTCCACGCCCTCGTGGCTGCTTTCTGTTTGCTTTCTCTTTACTGCGAGATAAGTCGGTTTTAATGTCACGCCTTTAAAACCTGGCTCCCTCCAGATGGAAACAGATGTGGAGCTTCCCTGCAGGCGATTCAGGAGGCTTCTCGGAAGCAGGCCCCAGGCTACGCGGCCACTCAGTGACCTCAGGTTCCTCCCCGGGGGTGGGCGGTGGGCCAGCGGCAGCCAGAGCCAAAGCAGCATGGCCCGGCTCACTGAGGCCGCCTGGCGCACTGGTCCGCAGCACAGCAGCTGCTCCTCCAGGGGCTAAGGGAGCACATGTGGGGGCGGGGCTCGGGCGCCCAGGGGGCGGGGCTAAGGTGAGCAGGGGCGGGGCTCAGGCACCCAGGTGCCCGCTCCATCTGTCCCCTGCTGCCACTTCCCGCTGTCGCCAGCCCAGAGGCTGCCTTTCCTGTCTGACCTGGTTTCAGGCATCCTGCTGCCGTTTCTGCCTTTGAGTCTACAGATCCTGGGCTCAAGCGCAGGCATGGAACAGGGCTCTTCAAGTGGGCGCCCTGCTGGAAACGCAAGTCCTCCAGGCCTGCGGCCGGAGAAGCGAGCGGCCCGCAGCCTCGCTGAGGCCCTGCGGGGAGGGAGGCCACTGCGTGCCGCTGCGGGCGACAGAGCGTCCCTGTTCGGTCTGTTCCTGTGGTCTGGGCGGAACCTGGGAGCCCTTGGGGCTGCTGGAGACCTCAAGGGTCTTCGACCAGAGAACTAGGCGAGTTGGAAGCGCCTATGGGTGGGGCTGGTTGCAGGTGGGCGGCAGGGGGCAGTGGGGGCGCAGGGGCGGCAGCCCCTGGCTCCTCGCTGCGGCCAGAGGGAGGATTCGGTGATGGCCCGGGGCCTCAGCGCCGGGCGGTGCCCCCAGGGTGAGTGACGTCACGGATCGCCCCGCCCCGCCCCTGCGCCTGCTCCCGGCCTGCTGGGGGGCGGGCCTGTCTCCCGGGCCTGTCCTCTTGGCCGCACCAGGCCCTGGAGGGGTTGGCAGAGGAGGCCAAGCACCTTGGTCGTCCCAAGGGCCTCTGGTGGGGCGCTCGCCTCCAAGACAGGGGCTCCACGGCCCCTTTACAGCCTGTTGCGTCACCCGCTCTCCCCCCTCCCTGCCTAGCGGCTGAGGCTCCTGCGGCCTTTCAGGGGGCGCTCACTGTGGTCTTTACTCGCCCGCGGGCGCCCCGCCCATCCCCGCCCTCTGCAGGGCGCCGACCCCTCCGCCTGCTGCGGTCTGGCCCGGCCTTGGAAGCGACTCCCGCTTTGTGTTTGTCGCTGTGCGCTCGTCAGGGGAAGTGGAAACCATAACACCAGAGCACCACCGGCTGCACTTGCTCACACACTGGCCGGGCCTCTGGGGGACAGCGTGTGGCCACAGCACGGAGTGGCCGGGCGGCCGCCGGCCCCCAGCCCTGCATGGGACAGCGGCTCCCGGAGTGTCCGGGCATGGCCCTTGTGCTGCCCGCCGTCCAGCGCAGTGGGGACCAGGTCCAGCCCTGCGCATCTGGTCACGGGCAGGAGCGCGCCTGGGGAGGCTGGTGGCCTGCAGTGACACATTGCTGTCCCCAGCTGCAGCTTTCGAGGGGGACACCGAGAGGACCGCCAGGAGGAGAGAACCAGGAAGACGACCACAAGCGGGCCCGGCGGCGGAAGGCCACCCAGCGAGGCTTGTCTTCCTCTGAAATGACAGCGGGGCAGGGGAAGCGGCGGCGCGAGGGCGGCCCCCTGCAACGAGCTGCCCGGCCCTGCGTCCACCCCAGGGCATGACTCTGCCGGGAGGACAGATCCCGAATCATGGCGTGGAGGCAAAATGAAATTTCAGGCTATAGGAAAAGGTGCAAAATGAAATAAATCTTCCAGGATTAAGGGGAGATTCGTACCGAAAATGACAACCAAAGTGAAAACCATTTCACAGAAATTGAAGGACTCGAGAGCCAGCTCCTCGGATTAGAGGAAAATGAGGCAGGAGAGGAGAAACAACATAATCGCGCGCTCGTGGCTGCCGGCTCCTGGGAGGCGCCCGTAATTTCTCTCTTGGAAAAAAAGTCTGATCATGCTCGTCTCATTAAAATCTTTCTCAAACCTCCAACATTCCAGAATATTCTCAAGGCGGCACACGGGAAGAACTGTGCAGAACGTCCAGCAGAGTCCGCGTCCAGCGGGGCTGACGCCCTTCCAGGCCCCAGGGCCTCCTCTCCCGCTCTGAGCCGTCCCCACGAGTGTCCAAACCCACGGTGCGGGGTCCTGGGGTGCTGACCAGGGCCCCACTGTGACTTCTCCACGGGGTAAAAGATGCGAAATCCCAGAAACAGAAACGGCGGTTGAAGTCAGAGCCGAGCAGGGTCCGAGGCCGCAGCCCTGCAGGCGCGGTCACGCTGGCGGGTGGGACACACACACACACACACACACACACACGCACACACGTGTCTTCTTTCCTCGAGATTTTTTCTTTTATTTGAGATCCATCCACCCCGGTCATTTTTATTCTTCAGCTGTTCCATTCCTGGATGTAGAAATGTGCTCCCCCGCGGACAGATGTGGCGTTATGGGGGTGTGGCGTTATGGGGGCGTGGCGTTACGGGGGCGTGGCGTTACGGGGGCGGGGTCTTCTGGGAGCAAAGCTACTGTAAATGCAGCCAAAGGTCCTTCCAGAGCCCGCCCCGCTGACAGGCCGGGCGGGGCTCGCCTGCGTGTCTGGCCACGACGGCGCCGAAGGTCTGCCCGAGCTTGCTGGTGATGCACCCGCCATCTCTCGCGAGGCCTCTGTTCAAATGTTTTGTCCATTTTTTAAATTGGGTGATTTGTCTTCTGTTCCGGGGATTACTCCTGTGTCAGCAACATGATTTGCAAGTGTTTTCGCCCAGGCTGCGAACTTGCTTTCGATTTGGAAACAGTAACATTCTGCTCGGCTTGTATTGTCTCCACATCCATCACCTCATTTCACCCTTAGAAGAAACTGCCGGGCAAGAGGAGACATATTGTATCTTAATTTCCCGATGAGAACAAGTGGGGAGAAAGCGACCGATTCAGTGTCGCAACCACCAGCTGATGTGTGGGGCCCTTGTGGGACTGCAGGGTTTCAGCGGCTCAGCATCTCCCGAAGCCTGCAGCGCGGCTGAGCTGAGCCCGTGCCCCCGACCACCGCAGGTGGGCGCACCCACAGCTGGTCCCCGTGTGGCCCCCAGGGCCTGGGCATGGCCGCCCTGGCTGCAGCTGCACCTCCTCAGCTGCCCTTTCTGGAAAGCAGAAGCGGCCGCGTCCTCGGACCCGGCTTCACAGGCTCCTCACACTCCTGCCCTCCGAGGAAGTCAGTCTGACCCGAATCTAAGGGGGTGTCAGACTCCATCTGCCGGGGGCGGCGCGTTGAGGGACGTCCAGGCCCAGTTCAAACTGGGACACCGGCCGCAGCGGAGGACTCTCCAAGGCTCTTGCGTCACACGCCAATCGCTCAACGGCTGCCGTCTCCCTCAGATCTGCTTGTTCATCTGTCCTTCTACTCCCGCCTCGAGTAAACTCCTCAGACCTGGGACTGCTGTCACTTTCAAAAGAAAGAGTTCTGATAAAGAGAGCAAAAGCGCGTCTTCTCAGTCCAAGACTGACGCTCCTTCTCAATGCCACAGCTGTCGGATTAAGGTCTGGCTGCTCCACCGAAGGGCCAGATTTCCATGCTGTGTAGAGGCCGGGGGGCCCAGCCATGCGGGCACGGTGTCTCCCGCGCAGCCGCAGGGTGCCGAGCCCAGGGACGCCGCGGCTGAGTCGGACTCACCTTCGTGCCCAGGCCTGCAAAGGTCTGACATCAGCCGGCGCCGCCTCTAAGCTGCGGAACAGGACAGATCTGCGGCAGTTTCTCTGCCTGAGACGATCGTCCGCGTTTAAGACGGCGAGACTCCGCTCTTACAGCCCACTCTCGACAGCGCGATCTGTTTGGGCCGCAGCGCCCATCAGGCCTGCAGCCTCCATTTGCAGCTCTCTTCTTCTGGTTAAATACTGTCCAGTGTGAGGCAACGTGCCTGTGATTAGTGATGTTGCTGAAGGCCCCGCGGTGGAAACCGGGGCCGCCGACGGCAGAACGGCCCTTCAGCCCGCAGAGATGCACCCCATCAAAGCCCGGAGTGTAAACGCTGCCTCAGGCCACGAGAGCCTCTCAAGAGGACCTCAGCTCCTGTGTCTCCCCAGCCCCCGGCGGCATGTTCTGAGTCAATTTGCTCCAGAAGCGCCGCGCACACACGCGCCACGCTCGGTTCACTCAGCTCTTCCCCCCACACCCTGACCTTCCTGCAGGCGGCAGCGTCACGCCTCTGCAGAGCACGCTGGTTCTCGGGCGCCCCGCCCTCAGCCCAGGCCCACACCTGTCTGCACGCGAGCAGCACGCACGCTGGGGCTGGCGAGCCCCGCCGGCCTCGCGAGGACTCGGGGGGCCTCCACTGTGCCAGGAGGCCGCGGCCTTGGCAGCAAGACCGGAACCTGCAGGGTGCTCCCCAAGAGAAGGCCCCTCGGTCTGCAGAGCCCATCCTTAGCTGCGCCCGGTCTCCCGCTCCAAGAAATGCGGGTGATGTTTTCGCTTTTAGTGTTGGGAGAACGAATCCGATGTGCTAAATTTGACATAGCTCCAGGTCAGACACGCAGCGGAGCCAGTGCAAGTGTGCGGCGGCTGGGGTGCTCCTAGGGCGCCCCGGGGAGGGTCCCTGCACACCTGTCCGGAGGCGTGCCAGGGCTGACCTTCCGCTTTGACCGGGCCGGGTGGAGCTGTGGGAGTGTGTAAAGACAAAAGAGACTGCACGGCCACGGCCACAAGGAGGGAGGCACCGCCCGCCTGCCCCACTGGCTAAGCGCCCAGGGCTGCCACCTAGGGCAACCAGCATTTCACGGCTGGGCTCAAAGAGCCCTCCTGGAAAACACAGAAAGAGACCACCAGCCCCAGGCCAAACACAAGCCGGTTGCCGCCCTGGCCCACCGGAGTTGCCTGAAGGCGCAGCACGGAGCTAGGACCTTCAAGGAAGCTTCCTTAGGTAGCCAAGAGGCGTCATCTCTTCCTGTAACTACTTTAACTCACAAATATTTTCTAAGTTAGACCTATAACTTTCTTAAGATATGCCTGCATGCATAACCTCTCCATGGCCTAAGACCCCATGATTGGGTCCAGGTGCCGAGCTGCTCCTTCGATAAGTACATTCTCGCCCGATCCAGGGGTGGTGTCCTGTGCAAAAACATTTACTCCCCCTCCCCTTACATTCCCCTGCCTGCTTCTAGGAATCAGCATAAGATGACTGCTGTGATTAACCACTTCAGGGAGTTGGAATAAAATGGTTCCTTTGATCAGATTCTGGTTTCCAGGCAAAAAGAATATTACGCTATCGCCTTTTAGGCTCCAGGCTCAGGGCAGAGGTTAATCATTATGTTTATACCTCATATCTCAGATATTTACCTTAAGCAAAAAAAATTTTCCCCAGAAACCACCTGATTGTAATCAAAATGTAATCGATCCTGTGCCTAACAAAAATATGTATCCTGTTATTTTTACCTCATTTTTGTAGTCAATCATTATCTTTAGAAACTATGCCTGCTAGCCAAATTTATGGTATAAAAAACCCCGCTGTTGGGGCACTAAACAGCCGCCGGATGACTCCTTGGTGTGCGTGCCGTCTCTCACTCCCCTTCCCCTGCCCTCCTGTCGCCGAAGCCTTCTCCACCACCCTCGGAACCGACAATAACTTTGCCTGGAACTGGCCTCCGACAGCGGGTCTCCTCACACACCCACCGAGGCTGCTGCGTTTCCCTGGGCTCGAGACCCTTCGCGAGGTCACTTGGAGGTGAGTTCAGAGGCAGCGTCCTCTGGCAGGCCGGGCTGGGTGAGCAGCAGGGAGACGCTGCTGGGTTCTGGAATCTGTGCTTCAGCGGAAAATCCAACTGCTGACACTCAGGTCGCCGCACCCACGCCGATGGGACCAGCCTGCATGCCTGTAATTCTCTGTGACCCCAGGGGGGGCCCTGAGGTCGCCTAAAACAGGCCAGGTCTGGCCTGTCCTGCTGAGAGACGGGCAGGCCGCGGGGCTCGGGCCGCCCAGGCCTGTTGCTGGCTGGTGTGCGTGTGCGTGTGCGCGCGCGAGTATGCGAGTGTGCGCGTGTGTGCTCACACCAGTAAACTGAGAGCACTTTCTCCTGCCAATAAAACGCCCTTTCCCCGCCTGTCACCAGCCAGCGCAGAAATGCTGGGGCCGGTTCACCAGCGCTGCCCCCTCACACCCCCAAACCCCCATGCCCGCGGCGCTTCACCGGTTACTTGAGACACGCGCCTCGCTCAGAGGGCAAAGGGACCACAGGATGACAAGCCTGGCCCGGCCGCCTCGAGCGCGTGGGCTGGGTCCCAGTTCAGGGACGCCCCGAGGGTCCACTTTGTCTGGCCCATCTCAAGGAGCCGGAGCCTCCTGTAAGGGCGAGGCCGCTGAGCCCACATTTGCGGGTGGGGCGCGGGGGTGGGGGCGACGCCCTGTGCAAAGTGCCAGGGGGCACACAGGCTGGGGATGGGGTCCTCCGAGCCCCTGGAGGGCGGGCAGCTCTGCCAGACCTGCCCCCGCGCAGAGCAGGGCCCCCGCAGGCAAGCTCAGCACCTACCCCTACCCCAGCGGCTGCATGCAGTCGAGGTTGGCAGTCCTGGAGCAGACTCAGCGACCGCCGGGACATCGGCGTGTTGGCGTCCCTCGATGGTCCTCGGGCGCCACGACGCGTCGCCCCAACACTTTACCCACTGTGGTTCCGAGGACGGAGAAGGCAGGATTCCCCTGCTGGGCGGGACGCGCACCTCCATCTTTCACGCTTCACAAGGCTCCACTTTGAGCCCCAGCCCGCGCGCCCACCTGGACGTCCAGGCGGCAGGAGAGGGCAGGTGGCGACCGGCTCTCAGGGACAGAGGTCACAGCGGCCTCCGGCTGGTAACAGACGGCCAGAAGACGCCCCACGCCCGCCTGCACCCCCAGCGGGACGCGCGCTTGGCCTCGGCCCCGTGCTCCCCTAACAGGCACGGACACCCCATCACAACCGGAACTACCGTGCAAACCACATTTCCAGAGCAGCCCCCCTCAGCGCTGCCCCGAGCTCGAGTTTGCCAAGTGGAGAATGTTGTTCTGCGGGAGGGCGTGCCAAGTGGACACAGAGAGACCGCGCCCCGGAACTGGGGTGGGGGCGGGGGCCGCCTCGAACGGGGCTTCTCCAGAGAGGGAGGGGTTCTAAATTCGGGATATGGAGCTGGCTGGACCCCAAGATGAGTTTTCACCTCTCGTTTAACGGCACTCTTCCAGTGGGTGAACTTTGCCACATACAGCTCAAGAGCCGCACCAACATCTGAGCAGGGCTGTCGGGTTGTGCGACCCTCTGACTGGTCTCTCAGCTCCGGCTAAGCTCAGATGCGATTCCCAGCGAGAGAAGCAGGCCCAGGGCAGCTCCAGTGACCAAGCTAAGCCCCGGGGTGAGGACGCAGCCCGCAGTCCAGAGCTGAGCCGCGGCTCCGGGGTGCTTCAGACAGAGGGAGGCCCAGCCCCGCACCCAGACCAGAGGGACCAGCCCAGGGGCGCACCAGCTCCCTGCCTGCCCGGCTGGGCTGTGAATGAGCCTCCCCGTGTGGGTCCTGCCATTTTTCTTTTGTTCCCCTTCTCAGTGCCCCATGACACGCTGTGACCTTTCCGAGCGGCTCCCCAGGCCACCAAGCAGCAGGTCGGGAGCAGCAGGCGCGGGGCGTGGTCTCCGCAGGGGCCGGCCACGAGGGTGCCCGGCTTGTCGGGACGCGTGCGTGTGTGGTCCCCTCTGCCTCTCGCCACGGCCCAGCAAGGCTGAGGGCCCCCCGGCTCTCTGGGGAGGGGAGAGTCACTGGGGGCAGCGTGAAGAAGAGAAATGAGCGAGAGTCCCTGAATCTCGGCTCAGTTTCCTCTGCTCTGGTGGCCGTCCCACTGGCCCGGCCGAGTCCGCCGCGGGGACTAGCAGAAATACGCACTGGGCAGAGGAGGGGCCGGCACCCTGGGCGAGGCCGGCTGCTCTCTGGACCGCGCCCACCGGCGTCCAGACGGGCAGCCTCTCCCACGGGCGCCTTTGCCGCCCGCGGCCTTCACGGCAGACTTCGTCCAGGGGAGTCCTCTCCTCCGCCGCTGGGCTGCCCCGGCCGGCGGCTCCTGTCGACTCGCAGGCTTTGAACAGCCGACCCCGCCGTCCCATCTCAGGAGAGTGTCGCCCCGCCAGCCGCTGGCCCCCACCTCCCTCCCGGCCCAGGCCGCTTGGGGTCCACGGGTGCTGGCGTCCGGCTCGCTACACGCTGCGCGTGCAAGGCCCCCGGCTGCAGGGCTCTGCGTGTTCTCTGCCGTGTCCCCACCAGTGCTCCGTGGGGCCGACGCGCCTGCCCGCTGCCCTGCGCTGCGGCTGCTGGTGGCCGCCGCCGTGGATGTTCACGCACGCGAGGCTGTCTCCAGTCTCTGGTGTGGCCGGCGGCGCGGCCCCTGGCGCCTGCTGCCTCGCCTGCCCCTGTGGTCTTTGCTCTTCTTGTTCGGTCGGTTTCTGGGGATCTCTTATTTCTTACTCTCTCCTAAAGTTTTCACTCAGCAGCGCCCCCGTTCAGCGGCGAGCCCAGCCGCCCACGGGGTCAGCTTTGTGCGGTCTCGGGGCATCCTCTTGCCGGCTCTCCCACAGCAGGAAACTCCGAGAACAGTGGTCAGGCCTCAGAGTCATCCAGTTCACGCAGAAGGTGCTGCCTCCGCCTCTGGGTTTGAGAGTGTCCCTACACTTTGTGCTGTGACCTTTGCGCACAATGCGAGTGTCCCCGCCCAGGGGCCTGGCCTATGCCGGCCACCTGCCGGGGAATCCTGAATCCCGCTGGCCGACACCGCCTGCCCACTTGCACCACCACCCGCGCCTGAGTCCCCAAGTCTGGGCCGCCCAGTCCTGGGCCTTTATTTTTCATGCGCTGTGGAATCTGCGGCCTCTGCACTCCCCACCCGCCCTTGTGCCCGGCCGGCCACGCCACACGCCCGCCCGCCCCGCCCCGCCCCTTCTCTAGTCCCAGCAAGGCTCTTCCAGGGTCCCCAGGGCCCCCCTCACGTTCCACTCTTCACCCCGCAGGAAACCCCACAGCACATTTCCTGAACAAGCTGCAGACACAGAAACTTCTAGTTGCCAAACCCGTCCAGTCTGCTTTTCTGTCTTTGGAGCAGAAAACTGATCCTGAGCCAGGCACCACACAACCCAGAATATCTGAATTCCCGGCTTCCTCAGAAACCTGGTGTGTCCTAGAATTGGGGCCTGACCAGCGAGAGAGAACTGGGGCTGGATGAGTTTCCAAGAAGCTGTTTAAAGAGAGTTGATCCAGCTGAGAAGACACTTTTGAATCATTTTCTTTGGCCTGAAAAGTGCACGTGATGACTGGTGCTCCAGCAGCCACCGTGAGCTATGAGGACCAAAATCAGACGCGTGTGTGGGGTTGCTGTGGGCTCTGTGCCTGGGCCCCTGGGGTACTGGGGGCCACCACACCAGCCGGCCCCAGCAACAGATCTTCATGTGACCGAGAAACCAGCCACCAATCTACTTAAGTTGCTCTTATTTGCATTAAAGATGGAATAATCAAACCCCAACCCTAACAAATGCGGCAGGAGGTATGTTCATTGATGCTAGCACATTCTAACTTTTAACATATGTTCAATTCAGTCATATCTGTCTATATTTACAATAGCAATTTTTTTTATTTATGACAGCCCTTGTTATTACAGAATCTTTGTTTTAAAATGAAGCAGATTACATGCAATCAGTGGAAAACCAGTACTGCATGAGTAAACAGGAGACAGGAAGAGGATTTAATGCGCCGTGTGCCCACATCTGCCTGCCACAGCAGCACACTGCAGGAAGGCCGCAACGGCACGGGGGCATGGAGTGGGGGGCTTCTCTTTGGGCACAGCCTGGCTGGAGAGGAGCATGTGAGGGGCTTGTTTAGCCCCCTTTCTACACACCGCCGAAGCCCACTTAAACAGCAACCATGCTAGACCCCGGCAATCATCCAAGTGAGCCGGGAAAAGCAAAATAATACAGACACGGGGCTTGTGCGACACATTTATCTGAGCGTACGTTGCGCTCCTATGAGTAAGATCTGAAAACACAAAATGGAATTGAAGGACCCAGCGCAATTAGTCACTCTGCTTCTGTTCTGTACTATTTCCTGGGAGAGCTTAGTCAGAACAGACCTGAGAGCGTGATAACATTCATATGTTAATGCTACCACCTCATCCTTGTCAGCAACAAAACTTTTCAGAGAGGAAGCTTGTATCTCCACTCAGATAAGAGGCCTCCACTTACTCCCCTCGAACTCATCACCAGCACCAGAGCAATGCCTTAATCCAGGAAATCACATCTGTCACCCCATCCCGTCTCCTCTACACCCCTTCCTCGCACCAAGAGGCCGATGACCCGTGAACTCATTGAGAAGCCTCTCTCACATTCCCACCAGCAAGTTCTGACTTTGAGAATGAAAAACATTCAATGAGGGTAGGAAGAATTTATAAAGCAGAACAGCTTCCGAAGCAAAACCTAGCATTAAAATAGCCACTCCACACAGCTCCAGATGTCCTCAGAGAAAGGGTGCAGCTCCCCTCCGGCTGGGTGCACCCCAAGAGGGCCTCCCCCAGATACACATAGGTATAGTTGAAGTAAGAAATTCTGAAGTGAGGGTTGTATTGATGAGTGCATTATATGCAAAAACGTCCATTTTATTCTCGACATTCTATGAGTGGGACATGCACTTGTAAACAAACCTACATCGGTGGCTCCCAGGAAGCATCCCTGGCCTGGCACCTCCCCCTCCCAGCTCCCCCAGCAGATGTCAGAGATGCACCTCCCTCTGCCACTCCTCCCTTTGCCCCAGAGGCGCCCTGCTCTGGTTTCCCAGGGCCACGCGCCATGCCCCTAACTGTGCTTGGCCGGCTTGAGCAGGTGTGCAAGGCCGCGTGTGCCCTCTCCACCCGCACCGACACCCCGACAGACACAGTCTGGCTCTGACAGCCCCGGGCCAGCCCTGCAGGCCGCGCAGCTGCACCGAGGCCGTGCCCGCCTGTGGCGTCGCACTGAACACAGCAGGCACGCGGAGCAGAGCAGTGGCGCCTCCCGCCAGCACGGCCCGCGCAGAGGACACGCACAGCTGCGCGTGTGTGCGTGTGTGCACACGCATGTTCCGGCACCTGCACCGCTGCAGACACACCGCACAAGCAGAGCGCGTGTCGAGTGCCGGCCGTGCGCGGCATATGTGTGCAACGCCATACGCAGTGCTGGGCACACCCCGTGTCTGCACGTCTGCGCCTCCCACACGTGGGGCACGGCAGAGACATGAGGCGTCCTACGCATGCTCATGCAGCCTGCACACCACCACGCCGGCGGCGCAGAGCCGTGCCCGAGCGCACACGTGCGCCTGCGCGCCCCACCCCCCAGCCTCCCCCACCGGCAGGAAGCGGCGCGCTGATGTCAGACGCCACACAGGGGGACGTGCCCCCGCCAGAGGCCCGTGACCCCGGCCGGGGCCACTGACCAGCCGTGGGGGCTCGATCCTAAAGCCGAAACTGACAGGCGCGAGGAGGCGCCGCCGCGAGTCCGCGCGACGGAGACCCTGGGCCTCCACTGGCCCGAGGGTCGGGGGCTCTGGAAGCACCCGGTGGACCTCGGGGCCTGCTCACGCCTGCTGGGTGCGCTGCTGGCCTGGGGTGTGCCCCCCATGCCCAGGGTGACCCGCACGATTGCTTAGCTGGAGCTTCAGAAGCCCCCCCCAAAAATCATAAAAGCTTTAAAACGGCTCAAACCCCCCTGTGTTCCGTAGATGACACCGCGCCCCTCACCCTGGTCACCACGGTCACCACCACCGTCCCGAGCACTGTCCCCACCGCCCGGCGCAGTGCGGGAGGAAGAAAGCAGAGGGCCTCGGAGACAGGGCAGAGGCACCTGCCGCTCCCCCGTCTCCTGGAGAAGAACAAGATCTGTGACCCGCCCTCCAGCCTGGCCAGCAACGCAAGCGGCCGCAGGAGAACCGCGCCCCAGAGGTCCCTGGCGGAGGACTCACCTGTCCCCGGGGCTGGCCGATGTCCTCCGGCACTCGATGACGGCCGGTGCGTGCTTCCCGCTGTGGTCCCTGCTCGCCTTGACCTCCCAGACCGAGGGGCTGCTGGCCCGCACCCCGACGATGCTCACGCCTTTCTTCACCTTTGCCCTGCGGAGACAGGACGGAGACCTGAGCCCAAGGCCACACGCCGTGGAGCTGCCCTGGCCGCCCCCGCCTCGCTGGCCGCCCGCCCAGAGCGTGGGGCCCTGTGCTGCCTCTGCCCCCACATCCACCCTCTGCTGTTCTGGAACAGAGGGACACGCCCCGAGTCCTGGGCTTGTGTGCCCATGGACACCTGCATCCCCACTGGCTCGAGTGCACGACCCCACTTTGGGTCAGAGTGATGTCGTTTTAGAGTCGGTGGATTGGAGAGCGGAGCGGGGTCCTGGGGTCCACTCTGGGAAAGGTCTCCCCAGAGCTCCCCTCGGCGGCACGCGGCGAGTTTCTCCACGAGACGGAGACTCAGTTATACTTAAAGAGCAGGTGTATTAGGGCGAGGAAGTCAAGGACACTTGTACGGACACGAGCGGGCAGGGAGAGCTGCCCGCTGAGGGGCAGGTTTGCTGAGAGAGGCCTGCGTGGTGCAGGCCCCAGGCAGACAGGCAGCCCGCTGCCCTGCAGAGGGCCAGAGCTGGTAGAGGAAAGCACCTGCATGGGCACAGGTGGGCAGAGAGACGGCTGCCCCGAGTTCTTGCCCGGATGGCGCTGATATGGCCTCTTTCTGTGGGGAGGGGCTCATCCTCGAGGATGGCTGTTCGCTGGCTCGCTAGAATTAGGAAAGAGACCGGAGAGTCTCCAGTGGGCTCAGTCGCCCTGTCTTTGCCCCCGGACTGCCGTCTGGCTCCTGCCTGTGCTCGTAGCTTAGGAGCTGGCACCCAGGGATTGTGCTCATGGTTACATTGATTTCCTCTACCCCCACTTCCTTGTGTGGGTCTAGTTCTGATCTTATTTTGCCTTATATCTCCTCCGTCACCTGGGGCCTCTCAGGCGCCCCGTTCCCCTCTCACACCTTCCTGGCTGGAGCTTCTCAGGGGTCTGCATAGCCCCTGCGACAGGGCCGGGCTGCCTCCTTCCCCGTGGAAACGCGCAGGTCTCCCCTCAGAGGCCCCGGCCAGTCTTTCCTCGCCGCCGCGGCGTCCCTCTGCAAAGCACGCAGGGGGCGAGTCAGGAAGAAGCCAAACTCACATGCGGTCTCCGGGCAGGCCGCCGCGGCCGCCCCCGCGCCTCCCCCCAGTCTGGGGTGCTGTCCTCAGTGCCCGGGGCACCCCAAGGCGGAGCATCACAGCCCGCGAGGGTCCCCAGCCTCGCTGCCGGCTGGCGCCCTAACGCAGCCTCGATGCCCGCGCCGGCCAGGGAGGGGCCACCGCCGCCTGAGGAGCTGTCCAGGAGGCCCGCGGCCAGGGCTCTGCCTCAGCTGCCCACGGCCCAAGCTGGAGGGAAAGCTGGCCCCAGCCCCCACCCGCACTCCCGCCTGCGCCCCAGTCTTCCCCCGTGGACGGGCCGGGTGCACGGGGGCATCGCTGAGCGGACAGCTGCTGGGGCGGAGCCGGCAGGGCCTCACGTGCCTCCCAAGGGCACCTCCCTCAGGCGGGGCGGAGCAGGGGCAGCCCCGGCCGCCGACACGGTCTGGGAAGCCGCCTGCGGCAAGGCGCTCCCTGGCCAGCAGAGCCGCTTAGGTTTAAAAAGATGAAAATAATATGAACAGACCAAATAGGTTCAGTCCCTCAGGGGCCCGGCCGTGCTTCAAGAACTGAGTGGCTGGGGCCTTCCTGGTGGCCACCGGGTCAGTGCTGCGCCGTGGAGCTGTCGGCGGCGGTGGCGCAAGTTCAAAGCCTGGCCAGGGAGATTCCCACAGACCTCTCCTGTCTCCCCGCTGCTCCCCTCAGCAGTGTGTTTCCGTCTATCTGCCTGTGCTGCTCCCCACTCTGCCTCTGGTGAACCTCTCGCCACCCCATGTCTCTGGCCTGCACCCCAGCTTGTATGCAAAAATAAATAAATCCCCCCCCCAAAAAAGAGAAGTGAGTGGACACCTTGGCGGGGCCGCGCCCTCAGACAGGACCGGGCAGGGCGTGGCCAGCACCGGAACACGCCTCCGCTAGTAGCATTCTAGAAGAATTTTCACAAAACTACGCATCCCCAAGGACATCTAAAAGCTGACATTTAAGATATTCCCTCCTAAGCTGCAAAGGTTGAGAATTTCAGTATATTGTAACTACTGACATTTTAAAATTAAACTGTTACATCACTCTCTCAAAAGCGCTTACCGGGATCTAAATACCGTGGCGAGTGATCTGAGGCCTCCATTATTCACTTAAAAAAATACGCAGACAAGCTCTTCTTCAACAGGCTCGGGGCTTCCACTTACGTTATCCCCTTAGCTTGCTCTCCGCTGTAGTTCTTCCAGAGAACTTGAGCCTAACGCGGTCTATTTTTACGCCTGAAAGTCCCTTGCTGAGCTCGCTGCCATCCTCTGCAGCAGGGATGGGGGAGAAATTCAAATGTATGCGTCCTTGCCCATAAGCCTCTAAATTTGGTTTGTAAAATTCTAAACTGAGAGTCATTATAATTATATTCAGTACAGGTTTAAGCTAAAAAGGTCTGACTTTTAAAAAATAATTATTCAACATAAAGACGGGAGGATTCTCCAGGCGCACTGGCGGAGGCCGCGGCTGCAGACGGGCAGCTCGGCCAGGGCTGTGGTGACCGACAAGGCCTCTGCTCGCGCGCGGCTCAGGCTGCACCCACGTGAGGAGCGGCCTCGCGTCTCAAGGGGGCGGGAAACGAAGCGCGACTGCACTGGGGAGCAGGAGGCACCCCGTGTGAGGACCCAGAGGCCACTGCCCCAGGAGGCAGGGTGGGGGCCCCCAGGACCCTGTGGCCTGCGCACTGGCCCCCGAGATCCCGGCATCAGTGCCCCAGCTGCTGGCCCCCAAGGTCGGTGAAGCCACAGGGGAACGACATCTGCTCCCCGACTTCCAAACCCTCCTGTCGCTTCCTGGCAGCCTCAGCCAGAACCCCACAGGGGAGGGTCTGGGGGCAGGCCGGCACAGGGCCCCCCGAAAGGCAGATGGATGTGGGGGGTTGCCACACTAGACCAGGCACAGGTGCTCCCCCCATTAAAGCCTGTGCCGGGCTCGGGGAAGCTGTGGCTCTGGCTGGGAGGACACGGGCGCTCCGGTCCAGCGCACCCCAGCCTGGGATGCCGGCCGCACCCCTCAGCCACCTGACCTCCCCCTACGATAAACGCCCCTCGTCGCCCAGCCGCGGCGGCACACACAGAGCCGACCATCTCGAGGTCCTCCCCGGGAGCGGAGGGGCCCGTGAGCAGGCTTGGCACCTGGACATCGGGGACCCGCGTCCTCACAGACTCCGCAACGCGGCCACAAGGGTCACGGGCAGCGCACAGAGCGGCCCCCGCGAGAGCCTGGGGCTGAGCTGCTTCTCAGGAAGACCAGTTTTAGGGCCGACAATCTCCGAGGGAGAGAACTCGGAGAACAGCTTTAAGGCCAGCTCTGTCCCTGCTCCTTCCTCGCCCCGCACGGCCCAGGAGCACGTGCGCCCCGGAGAGAACCTCTGTGGCCTAAAAACCCCCGACAGCAGAGGGGCGGTGGTGCCTGGAGGCTCTAACCCCGCAGGACCAGCGACACAGACTCAAGTCGCCCCCTCGGCAGGCGGAGCTGTCTGCTGTCGCGCGGTGGCCAGGGCTACGGGAGCGGATGCCGGAGACAGCTGAGACATCTGTTTTAATTTCATTCCTCCTCCCCAACACGGCGAGGTTAGGGCTGAGCTTGGAACGTCTCCTCCTCCCTAAACCAGGGTCTTTATTCACAGGTCCTCTGCCGGGGGCGGGAGGCTGGACGACGTCCCGGAGCATCGGCTGGGCGCGTCTTTGCCGTGGGGCCCACCTCAGAGGACCTCGATCCCTGTTCTGTGCAGAGAGAACAAGCAGCCCTGCTTTCTGCCACGCAGTCTAGTCAAACCCAGAGCCACAGGAGGCTTCCGCGCTGGGGCCTCGCGCGCGGCAGGAACGGCAGAGGTGCGGGCTGCCGGCAAGGGCTGTGCAGCGGAAGGAGGTGAGACGTCCACTCCAGCTCAGCACGAAGCGTGCAGCCCGCCCAGAGCTCACCATGAGCTTTAAGGCGCCGTACGAGATCTCAAGAGTGGGCCCGGCTCTTTGTGGGTGAGCACCCCACAAAAGGGTTTCAGTTAATAAACAAAAATGGTTAATGTGCATCGGCTGTGAGCGGGCACTTGTTAATGGCCAGGGACACTGCCAGGAACGGACAGCCCCAGCCACACTCCCCGTCCTGGGGGCAGGCGTCGGTCAGGCTGAGCCACGTCAGGCTGCAGTGACAAATAGCGTCCATCAGAGCAGACAGACACCAAACAGGTGGTGACACACAGAGGTGGGGTGGGAGGGAGTAAACGAGGACCACACCCCCGAGGGGGTCGCTTAGGCTGGGATGGGAAAGGCCAAGACACCGAGACCACATCCCAGCGGAGGGCCAGCCCCTGTTGACTGAGGGCCGCGGCCGGCCCTGCCGAGGGTGAACCCCACAAGCCCTGCCAGTGGGGCCCGCACCCAGACATGGGCTGGTCGTTGACACCCACGTGTGCCGCTCTCGTCTGTGGGTGCCCCCGCGGGGGCCACAGGCAGCAGGGCCGTCCCCAGGTCCTACCTCACTGAGCGGCGTGGTGTGGGCTGGGGCTGTGGTGGGGACACCTCAGCGCTCCCTTGGGGACCTCAGGCGGGAGAGCCTGGCAGATGGGAGCGAGGCGCCCCAGAGGTGGGAGCCACAGTCCCCGCGGAGGGCGAGGCTGCCTCTCCGCACAGCAGCCCCAGCCTCGCAGCGCGGGCCCGCCCCACGGGACGCAGGCTGCGGCTCACCCGCAAGCCCATGAAAATGAAATCGATTTGTTTATTTCTGGGTTCTCGGCCCAATTAACGGCTCCGAGAGAAAAGCGTTCTGTCCAGACACCAGGGTAACCCTCATTCAGATCAAGATATTAAAAATATAAATCTCCGGAGGCCTCGGGGCTGCATCTAATTATCCGAAGGGCAGAAGAACATTGAGGCTGCCGGGCTCTGTGGTGCCAGCGCCGGGACTGAAGGGGGAAGCTCCTATGTGATTTAATTCGGAGCATAAGTAGTTTCTCTCCAGAAATGAAAGTGCCGCTCCATGCCGATGCCTTCTGGAAGCATAAAGTGCATTTTACATGTGCAGATATATACCCGCAATTACAGAAACATTAAGACAACCCTCCGTGCCTTTCCACACACATTAGTCACTCACACACATTTCTTGAGACTTTCTTTGCGGTGGAGCTACGGGGAGCACACACTGTGGGGTGGCGGATTAGCTCGTAAAGTCCCGGAGGGGTTTGGCTTCAGTGGTCAGAGCCCCGAGGTCCTGCTCAAGGGTCTCGCTCCCAAGCACGGGGCCACCAGCGATTATGACCCAGGCGGTCAGCTGGGGAATGTGGGGTCCTCCGGGCCGGCCATTCACCGATGCCCCCGGAAGAATGTCAGGGAGGGAGGTCACCACTCGGAGGACAGGGATGGCCAGTTTCCCCAGCGCAGCCCGAGGGCACAGCGGCCACTAAGCAGACTGTGTGGGAGGCAGGGGACGTGGCCAGCGAGGAGAAGCCAGTGGGGTCGGGGGCAGCCTGGGGACTGCTCGCCTGGGGGGCCCACGAACAGCAGCCAGCCCACGTATGCTCGATCTGCAGCTCCCGAACTTCACTCCGCCTGGGGTGGGGACCACGGGCTCAGCCCCCCGAGGCCACCTGGAGGTCAGCTCAGGGGCAGGACGCACTGCAGGGACAGGGGCATCACCAGCAGCCGGCTCCCTGCCAGGGGCCTCTCCTTCCCAAAGTCTGGGGGCCTGGACCAAACGTCCAAGGCCAAACCCACCTCCCTTCCTCGCCGGTCCCTGCAGTGCGGGCGGGAGGATAAAGGCGGCCTCCGGTGCAGCGCTCTCCCAACCGCCGCGCTCGTCCGTCACCGCCCTCAGAGAGACGCTGGAGTCGCCGCACCACGAGACGGCACGGCAGGACCCGCTGGGCAAGCTCACGGCGCTCTGGGCACCGAGCAGGGCCGGACGCACCGCTGGCGCCCAAGGCGGCGTCCAGGCAGGCCCTCTGGGGACCTCGGGGCCGGGGACAGTCCTTACATTTCCTCCCTCTGAAAACAGTCACAAGAAGAGCACCGTTTCCTGACAGATGAGGGCCGCGCAGCTAAACTCTAACTGCCCACACAGGCTTGCGGGAAGGCACCTGAGTCCCTGCTGCTCCCGCCGGGGCTGAGCTGCGGGGCCGCGCTCGCCAGCTGAAATAGGACAAGTGGGCCGCGCACAGGATCAGCGGCTTTCGGGGAGTTTATAGCTGATCTTGCTCCTTTTTCCACTCGAGCCGGAATCCCGTAGAGACGCAGTCCCAGCATGCCGGGGGTGCACATGACCGCGGACGCGGCTTGGGACGGTGACACAGCTCGACGCCCCGCTGGCCCCAGTCGGCCCCCCTGGCCTCCCCTGTCATCGTTTCTTTTATAAATTTTCACACACGGGAAGTTAAAAATTGATCTTTTTCAGGCAAAACCAAATGCGCATAGAAAACACGAGAGTAATGTTGCCAGAAATCTCTTATCTACAGAAGTGGAAATTCTCAAATTAGCTTTCCAGGAGGGTGTGGCTTCTGGGTCCCTTCCTCGGAGTTCTCCAGCTCAGGACCTGCCCAAGGGAACATCTGTCACCACCAAGGAAAATGTTCATGGAGGAACATGGACCTTATTCAGTTCCCAGAGGACCTCAGCTGCAGGACACGGGCCCTTCGTTCCCGCCCAGAGGAGCGCGCCGAGGAGGGACTGTGCTCACGGCTGCCAGGCTGGCCTCTTGGAGGGCAGCTCCGGCGCACGTCCAGCCCAAGTGCTCACCAGGCAGGTGTGGGACAGAGAACGCAGCTTGATCATTCTATTTGCATAAGAAAAGTCAGATATTTAAGGGGAAAGACAGAATAGAAAAAGATTTGGCCTCCCACATGTCAGAATGGGCTGCGCCACTGTAACAATAGTGATCAGAGGAGAACTGTGTTTAAACAAGCGTGGATAAATAGCTCTTTGGCACAAGACAGCGTCTGGGAGCGGGTGGCCTGCGGGGGAGGGGCACGCACTCTGCTGCCAGCTCCTCCCGCGGACGAGGGACCGGCTCCCCCACCCCGCGGCCATGGCACCCTGGGCCAGCACGTGGGCAGGACACGCAGGGCACGTGCCCGCCCCCGACTCCTCCGGCGGCGGCAGTGGCAGCGAGGATCCACCTGCTCCGAAGCTGTTGCATCTCAGCGCAAGGTCGGCGCTGGCAGGGGCGCGGCCGAGAGCGCACAGGGCGCGGGGTAACCCCCCCCCACAGGCCCCTTCCCGCGTCCTCCCGCACGTGTGGAGTGGACGAGGCTTCTTGTCTCCGCGGCTGGCCCATCCCTCCTCTAGCTCGCGCAGGGGCAGCACGCGCCAGGCCTGGCCGGGGGCGGGGCGACGAGACCGAGTGGGCGCGGGGGCCGTGGGAAGTGCTCAGCCCCCCACCCCCAGGCCCAAGCGCGGCCCCGGCTCCGCCCAGCTCCGCCCGCCTCCAGAGGGCCCACGCTCCCGCTGCCGAGGAGACCACACAGCGGGAAGGAAGAGGAGAAACCACCCAGAGCACAAAGCCGCGGGCGGAGGGAGGGGAGGGGTCCAGGCTGTGGCAAGCTCCAGGCCGAGCGGCGGGGGCCACACCGCCACGCCAGGCCTGACCCGCCGCCCAGCCCCGGTGGCTGTCTGCGGCTGAACCGGGAAGGAAAAGACTTTCGCCTCACAGTTGCGCACCCGACCGGAAAGGACTTGGACGGGCAGACACGCTCCCGCGCCCTAGCGCCGCTGGGTCGGATGCGCGCGCGACTTCTAGCCGCCAGCGTCGCTGTCCGCGCCCCACACGCTGCGGGCGGACCCCGAGTTCCAGGTGCCCAGCCAGGGCGCAAATCAAGGCCTACTGGCGGCCTTCGCGTCCCGGGCACACAAGCCGTCCTGAGAGATGTGTCCTGCTATGCAGCCTGGCCGGCGGGGCAGCAGGAGTGGGGCTGGGAGCCCCACCCCGGACCAAGACTCCCCACGCTGGGCGCGTCCACATGCAGCCTCAGGTCTCCCCCTCATCGCATAGTCAGTCTGCTGCGCACCCTTGGAAACACCACAGCCCCAGCCTGCGGCCGCCCAGGGCCCAGCCACGGACACCACCCTCTTGCGTTTGTGGCTTTCTTGCGTGGCCTCTGTGTGTGCCCTGTGGCCTGGCGCCGAGGAGCCTGGGCACATGTGAGCGGCTGCAGACTCTTGACGGGGCGCCCTGGACATTCTCCCCGGGCCGAGGGCTCCGGGGGCTCCTCTGTGCGCGTCCATCTCCAGATGTCTCTGCAAACTGCAAGACAGGGCAGCGGGGTCGGTGGGGAGGGCCTGACCTCGCATCTGTGCCGTGCTGTGTCCGCACAGCCAGGGCAAAGCGCCGGTCTGCCCGACGTTCTCCTGAGCAGCCCTGACGGTCACCCGCGTCCCTCGTGCGCCGGTCTCCTGCTGCTCTGTAGGTCACTCCGGGCAGCAGGGGCCCCGCAGACAGCCGCCTCTGGGAGGAAAACGCTGAGAGAGCAACGCTCGCTGGGCCTTGACAGGCTTCAAAATGAACGGGTCGATGAGCAGGCCGGGCCTGTGACCGATCCCCATCTGCGCAGCCGGGCAGCAGCGGCAGGCGGGTCTGTGAGAAGCAGAGACGCTCCAGGACACGGCACAGCAGGGACAGTGACCGCACCCAGAGCTGCTTGAGCGGCAAAGTCGCGCAGAGCCCCCCGCGCAGGGGCCAGCCCACTTGCCGGATGCCCCTGAAGCCGCCCAGGCAGAGCCGGACCTCGGCCTCGCACCCTGACCGGCCGCACCGAGCTCTCTCCGGCTCCTCCTCCCTGGGCCTGGGGGATGTGTCTCCCGGCAGAGCTCAGGGCCTGGCGGGCAGGTGGGCCGGGCGGGGCCCTCCCTCGGCAGGACGGAGAAGACGCTAAGGGGAGGCGGTTGGGCACCGGGGAGCTGTCGCTGGCCCCTTTACGCGCCGGGCGGAGCCTGGGAAACTGCGGGAAATGCAGGGAAGCACAGTGAGGTCTGACGTATCCGGCGCAGCCTGGGGTTTTCTGGCCAGCCCCCCCCCCCCCCCGCCTGTGCCCCAAGATGGCACAGAGCAGCTCGGTTAGAGGGGGCTGGGCAGTGATGTGGCTTTGGTGAGGGTGGACAGAGCGAAGGCCAGGCTGGACGAGAACAGGGACGCCACCTGTCGTCACAGCCCACGGCAGGGCCTCCCAACGCGCTTAACACTTAGCACCAACTGCTGCGAAAGGGCGAGCACGCAGAGCTGCCCGACAAGCCACACTGGGCCACCTGTGGCTGCGAGGAGCCGCTGTGCCATCTGGGCAGAAGTGGGGACAAGGAAGGGCGTGACGCTGACTGCAGAGGGACACAGCTGATTTCCTCCACCCCTGGGCATGTCAGTGCATCAGCTCCCGCACAGATCTGCTATGGGATGGGGGCCCCAGGGCCCTTCCCCGGAAGCGTCCGTCCGTCCGTCTGCAGGGCAGCAGGTGCCCAGCGGAGACTGACTGCAGAGGCCGTGCCCACTCCCCGAGCAGGCAGCTGTGGCAGGACCCCAGCTTGGCGCGAACGGAACGCAAAGCTGCGCGCACGGCTCCACTCCATGACAGCGACGGGACACGGCCCGGCTCAGGAACGGGGAAGGAGCAGGCCGGAAAGACCCGGAGGGACCCACCATCGGGTGTGGGGAGCGGCCACGCAGAGATGCCCGCCCGCAGCTCGGCGCCCAGCTCGGACAGAGGCCTGGCTGGCGGCCTGCGAGGCTGAGCTAGTCTCTGTCGCCTGCAGGACAGGGCTGTGCCCTGTGGCTCTAGGCCCCTGCAGAAGCCACGCGGCCCGGGGTCCCCAAGTAACAAAGACATTCTCATCAGGGAAGACGCCCCAAAGGCTTAAACATCACCTTCCTCGGGGAGCCAGGACAAAACTGTCTCCCAGAAGAGTCAATTCTCTACTGCGCACACTCAACGCCTCAAATAAATAGGACGGCTGAGCACACAGCTAAAATGGGAGGAGGGATGGATGGGGCCCACTTCCAAATCGAGAATGTATTTTAAATGTCTTTTCCTACATTTGTGAGCACTTACAGCTTTCACACAAGTTTCCCCCACAGCTCCCAACAATTTAGAGGTTTCTTGCTGAGCTGTTCGTGGCGCGAGTCCAGCCCTTACTCTACCAATCGACTGGGGGCGCTTGGGCCCGGGGACGTCACCACGGCGTGTACTGCACCAGCAGCGACGCCAGCCCCCGCGGCCGAGCCGGCTGGGGGTGGGGCAGCCTGACGGATGAGCTGTTGTTTCTGCCCGATTCTGTGAAGGATCGATCGCGACGGGGGAAACAAGTAACACCGTGGCAGAGAACAGAGTCCTCTCCCACGAATCCCTGACTTTTACACCGAAATCACTGTGAAGGAGCAGCAAAGTGCACTTTAAGGAGCTTTCAGTCAGCCCTCTTGACCGCGAAGCAGCAGAAGTAAGAACTCTGTTTATTCACTTGAAATGCACCGGCTTTTCACTTAGCCGGCGGCAGGATTCGCAGAGCCTCACAAACACCGCCTTCCCCGCGGCGAGGGCCCTGAAGGGCCCAGCCTGGAGACTAAGAGGTTCTCTTTGGAGAGCCGTGTCCACCCTGCCCGCACAGAGCTGGGCTGAAGGCGGCTGAGAGTTCAGGTGTGACCGGAAGGGACGAGGACGCCTGGGACGGGCGGCCCCAGACACCAAAGCCCACGCGACAGTCGGGCTCTGCGCGTGGACGGCCGGCGGGCTCGCTGCGTGGAGACACGATTGATTTTCCTTACATAACCTGCGCCAAACCTCCCTTTTACTTACTTTTATTTCTGAAAAATGAAAGGCTGAATTGACAGGCAAGAACAAAATGACATGCCCTGTGGAAAGCCAGGTGACCTCTGCTAATGGAGAAACCCCAAATTCCACAGTCGACTGGCAGAGTTAGGGGTCCTGCCCTCCCTCCTGTAGACATCGTTCTCGTCCCAAGGAGCGGTCAGGCCAGGCCGCAGCTCTCAGGCCCAGGGGTCAGCACCTGGGGGCCACTGGGGGGTCGGCAACTCCAGGTGCCTGGACCGCCCCCGGACCCCCGTCCAGAGGCTCGGGCTGGAGCCCCCGATTTTCATCTCTAACCGGTCCCGGGTGACGCTGATGCTGTCGGCCTCTGAGAGCTGCTGGGTCAGACTCGGCGATACGGCCCAGAAGGGACCCACAGCCCCCGGGCGGGGCAGTGAGGGGGGCGGCAGGGCTGACCGGCGCCTCCCCAGTCTTGTCGCCACCCTCCTGCCTCACACTTGGCAGGGGCGGCGGCCGAGGGGAGCCCCCGGAGGGCGGCCACCTTCCGCGCCTCGGTCCATTGTCCCGCCACCCGGGGCTTGGACCCCACCTTCCCGTCCTCCCCGCCACTACCGGGGCTCACCCCTCAGGGCCCAAGCCCCCGCCGGCGTCTCTCCAGCTGGCCCCACCTGCCCCTACCCGCGTGCAGCCGGGAGCTCGGCCCGCAAGGCTGCATCTGCTCCCGCTCCTGGTTCTGTGCTGCACCCTACGAGCAGGTCACCGCTGCCTGAGCCACCGCACGCCTGCCCCGCGCAGCACAGCAAGGGACGGAAACGAGCGGTTTGGCCAGGGACACAGGGTGGCCAAGGCGTCTGTCGGAGACGCGGCGTGAGTGGCCTCCCCCTGCCATTGTGCTCGCGTGCTAATCACTGTAATCGCGCGTCTCTCTCCAGGCAGGCTGAGATATTTTGGGGGCTGAGGACCGTGTGCCAGCTCTGCCGCTCTCGGTGCTGTGCTCAAACCAGAGGTTCTAACCCGCCGGCGGGCGGCCCAAAGCAGCCGGTCTCCGGCGAGCTCCCAGAGGACGAGGTCCAGGCCCGGGAGCTGGACCCTTTAATCCTGTGAGTGTAGAGGAAGAACCAGCACGGGATGGGCCCCAAGTATAACAACCACTTGCTCAGCAGGAGCCCTCCACAGGCTGTTTCTGCCGCGGTCAGATTCTCACTGGAAAGCCGCAGAAACCAACCTGGGTGGTTTCGGGACAAGGACAGGCGGGCGGTCATGGAAGGTGATGGGCTGAAGGCAGGGGCACGACAGGGTCTCGGGAAGGGGCAGGCTGGTCAGACCTCAGCCCTCACAGGGTGGGTGCCTCTGACCAGCGCTGGTGTCTCTGGGCCTCGGCCCGTGGCTCACGGCGGCCCCTGTGGACGACGCACGCCCCTCAGCCCTGGCCACAGGGAACCCCCAGGCTTGTTTCAACCACAACACAACAAGCCCCCCCAAGGCCATGGGCAGTGCCGCGCTCGGCTCCACCAGGTGACGCGAGGATCCAGACCCCTCCACCCCGTGAGGCCACCGCGTCCACACATGGGCCCAGCCCAGCCCCAAAGGGCAGAGCGGGACAGAGGGCGCCCTGTACTGGCGCCCCCACGAGAGGTCCTCGCCAGGGGCTCCCCTTTGGCAGAACGCGACCCGGGGCGAGGGGGTTGTGGGCACACGCTCCCCGCAGCCCGCGCCTGGGCAGCGAGACCTCACAGGCTCGCGCTGTGTCGTAGAGACGCCGGCAGGGAGACCCCGAGCGTGGTCCTCGAGGGGACTGACTGCTCCTCCTGCCAGGACAGCTCTGGCGCCAGTCCGGGAAGACCTGGCGGGGCCTCCCCAGGGGCCGGGGAGGAGGGGACGGTCTTGCCGTTCGGACGGGCACAGGCCCCCCCGCTCTCCGCTCCGGGGGTGCCGTGGCCCCATCCTCCGTCTCCCCTGAGGCGTCCCTTCTACCTTCCTCGCTGTCACCGACTTCAACAGAAGCTCCACCCCCCCTCCAGGAGACCGGGGTGTTGCTCTGCTTCCTGGGGGGTGGGGACGCCCGAGGAGGCACCATTCGCCCGGGGCCCGCCGGCCCTGTCACTGGTCAGTGAGAGCCTGCCCAGCTTCCTTACGAGGTCACCAGGCTCTGTGTCCAGTGGCTGCAGGCACGTAGCTGACGATGTCACGGGCACTAACTCCCGGAAGCAGCCCTGCTGGCCCACGAGCGAATCACCAGCGCCCCTTGGTGTCAGGAGTAAGCAGCACCTAATCGGGGGGTTGCGGGGCAATCAGGCTAAGTGCTGATGGGAGCGCATGGCTGACGCTGCAGCAGCGGCAGCTGAGGCCGGCCGGGCGTGCTCCAACCGCTGGCCGGGGAGGCGGCGCTCGCCTCTACCCCGGACCCAGAACGGCATCATCCATCCCCACCCCCGAGCTCTGCTGCTCCCCATGAGCCAAAAATCGGGCAGAACTCAAACCCGGACTGCTTGAGGAGCATCTGAGGGTCCCGCCCGCCCTCCCTCTCAGTGCTGTGTGTCCAGCACCGTCCAGCGCCCTGAGTGGGCCGTGTCTGTCCCCACGGCAGCTGCAAGCCAGAGGCTGCTGACGCTTTGTTTACGAGGAGCCCGGGCACAGAGAGGGCAGGTAACTGAGGCGGGCAAGACCACGCATGAGGGCACTTCCTGGGGGCTGACACCGGCGGGTCCCGACACGCTGCCCTCGAGGAACCCCCACGGGCGACTCAGGGATCCCCCATTCTTCTGCAAACTCGCTGGAGCAGCTCACGCTGCCTCGATGTCTGCTGTGGTTTGGGGAGAACGGGAGAGGTGCGCCGATTCCTGAGTGCCCGAGTCGGAGTGATGTGTGGCTGCCGTTCACACCTCTATCAGGTGGAATTCAGACCAGCTTGCCACAAAGCAGACCGGGGTGCAGGGAGCACCCGGCGGTGCAGGTGCGCCCCGTCATCCAGGCTAGAAAGGGGCGGGCCCACATCAGGCTCGGGAACAGTGCTGTGGTCAGCAGTGGGCTCTGCGCCCGCAGAGGCGGGAGGCGCACGGCCGGCCATCTGCTCGCGGAGACAGCGCGCCCAGAAGTCAGCTATTTCTGAGGCCGGTTCAATAGCGCTGTGACGCCAGGGCCAACATGAGTCGGGCAGCTGCAGAGGGGCCGGGAGGGGGCAGCGGCCCTGTCACGGGACTGGCTGGGTCCTCGCGGGGGAGGAGATGCGGCCGACAAGCAGCAAGGCCGGACCCCGAGGCTCGGCTGCACCCCTCGGCCGGGACACCCCAATCCCGCAGGGTGAGTTCCTGTTGCGTCTCCTGAATTTCTGGGCCGCTGCAAGTCAAAGAACAGACCCTGCCGGCAGGACGCAGGGCAATGCCGGCACCAGACGCAGGCGGCGGGTCCAGGAAGACACGAGCGGGACAGACGGGGCTGGAAGTCCCACGGAGGCAGCACGTGCACATCCACACACCCACACTCGCCACACACCTGCACACCATACACCACCCACGTGCACACACAACACACCCCACACGCATGCCCCACACCGTGTGCACACACGCACACCCACACTCACATATACCCTGCACAGTGACACGCACACACACGTGCACACGCTCTCCTGGCTACGTGCGCGCGTACACGTGCACTAGCACCCACTTGCACACACCCGCAGACCGTGCTGCAGCGCTGGGTCACACAGTGCCTCCTGGGCCCGCAGTGAGCTGACATGTGGGCTGCCGAGACCTGGGGGCCGCCAGCTGGCGCTGCCGATCACACCCCCGCGTGCGGCCGCGGAGCCCCTGTGGCCCTTTCTGCCGCTGCCGCCGGCTCCTCAAGGCAGCCCAGCCCCTCTGCGCTCGGGCCCCCGCCGGGGCGCCCGCTGGCCAGCACCGAGCCAGGACTCCGGCTGCTCCCTCCGGCGCAGGGAGGCCTGGTCCAGGCAGCCCGCCGCCCCTCGGCGCCGCGTCCACATGGCCACTGCGGGAAGAGGGTCCAGTGCTGACAGGCTGAGAAAGGCGGCTGGGCTCTCGCCCGGCTCCGGCGTCCGTCTGTCCGCCTGCTTCCTGGACGCTCTCCACCAGGGCCCCAGGGCCGCATGCTGCCCCACGCCAGGGCCACCCTCACTTGGTGCGCAAAGAGCCTGATCCACAATCGCGCAGATCAGAAAAGCTTGCTCAGACTCAGAGTCTGATGCAACAGGCTCCCACCAGGCCGCCGGCCGCGTGGCTGAGACGGCAGCGCCGCCCCGTGTCCCGCCCACCCCGGAGGGGTGCCGTGCGGCCAGGGCGTCAGGGGGCTGCGGGCCCCGCTCATGGGGGCTCAAGGCCTGAGGCGGACACGGCCAGGCCCGCCAGCTGCCCCAGGCCTGGCCTCAAGCCACTCTGCCCCGTGACACCTCCCCCTCCCCTGCCGCATTTATTGATTTTTAGCTTCCGCCAAAGTGCCTTCATTCAACTGCAGTCAGCTTTTGAATGGACAGCAGCACCCCACCGTTTGCGGGGCTAAGTCCTGCCCGAGTCCTGCCGCAACGTAGGCTCGGTGGACGCCCAGTTTAAAGGTCCCCGTCGGTGTTACTGAAACTCATTAAGCGACTTTCTTTGACTCAGACAGTCTCAGCGACCCACCCCTCCCGGGCGGCCCGTCCTGTCGCCCCACAGGAGCCCCCAAGCCAAGTTTGTGAGTCGAGTGTTCATTTGGTAGAAGGACCGTCTGCTCTCGAGGAAGGAGATCTGTTGGGATGTGTCCCTGAGCTGACAGCGCTTGGGCAGGAACTCGCCATCGCGGGAGCTGGCCCAGACCTGGCGGGAGGCTGGTTGAGCGGCTTTGCAAGGATGGCACGTTTGGATACGCACCAAACACCCAGACGGCAGAAGCCTGGCATCTCCCGAGAGCCTGATGTCTCTGGGGCCCTGGGGACTCTGCGTATTCCTGATGTCTTGGTAATGACGGGCACTGTCCATTTTCAACTTTAAGACGTCCCAGTTTGGAACCTAAATTCTATGTGGCACGTGTGTGTCTGAGAAAAACAGGCAGATGGAAACAGTGGCACTCAGCGGCTGAAGTATGGCGTTCAGGGCAGCCAGACATGGCGAAAAAGGAAGAGCGAAACCCACGCAGTGCAGATTCAGGGACACAAAGCCTCACACTCAGCCAGACACTACCCAGGCTCTCTGCTCTCCCTGCCCCGGGAAGACAAGTGGCCAGGAGGGGCCGTTCATGTGCACGTGGAATACTGCTCGGCCGTGGACTACTGCTCGGCTGCCCTCTGCAACCGCATGGCTGGGGGGGAGCGACGACGCTGAGTGAAGTCAGGAGGAGAAACACAGTCCTGCTGGCGACCCCACGTGTGGAGGATAAAGCAACAAAGTAGAGGCCAGAAACAGACAACCCCAGAGATGTGACTGCAGAACTGAGGCAACCCAAGTGGGGCAGACGCCTGCGGAGGGTGACCTGTACCCCAAGTCAGATCCAGCGCCGTAAGCCAGCCAACCGGGGCAGTTGCCTCATTCTTGTCTCTCCTCTGACGGTCTTCCCTGGACACCACCCCACAAGGGCCCTCACTGGTCGCGCGTGCCAGGGGTCCTCCTTTTACCAGCCGAGTAGTACTCCACGGTGCGCGCAGAGCACAGCTCCCGGGCCCAGCCCCACCCCTGGCCGGCTGCGCACACAGTCCAGCTGCTGGGACCAGGCGGCAGTGATGGGGGGGGGCACATCTCTCCTGCTCAGCGCGTCTGCAACCCCAGGCGAGATGCCCTGAAGCGGCAGCTGCGCCAGGCGCATCCCCCCTTCCGACGCTCCCTGCGTGACCACGCTGCTTTCCGGCCCCGCCCCCGCCGAGCACTCCGCCCCCGCACTCCCACAGCGCTCGCTGCTCCAACGCTTGGGGCGTCACCGACGCGCCTGGAGAGGTCTCTGGGCTGTGATCTGACCTTCTTCGCGCCGTTAGCGGTGCTCAGCCGCGCCTCGCCCCCGCCCCTGGCAGCCCCCTAGGTCCTCGCGCCCGCGGGCCCCGCAAGCACAGCCCCGCTGCCCTGAGGTCGCGGCTGGCGTCAGCGAGGCACTCGGCGCTGAGAGCCCCGGCCGCACCGGGGTCTGCTGCGAGCCGCAGGCGCCCAGAGGGCACGGGAGATGCAGGGTCTGCCCGTCAGCTCAGGACCCAGGCGCCGCTTGTTTCCCGGAGCGCCTTGCGGCCGGGCGGCCAGGCAGCTCCGGGCTCTCTGGCCCCTCTCAGAAAGCTCAATCTCTGGCCCGGGGACACGCCGGGAGAGTCCACCCGTCCACGGCAGTAGAGGGCCCCGACGGAGGTCCACGCACTCAGCAGGCACCACCTGCGGGTTCTGAGCGGCGTCCGCCCGGGGCTGGGGCCGGGGGCAGCGCTGGGCTCCGCGATGGGGAGGACGTGGGTGGGGGGGGCACAGCCGGTGAGCCGCCTGCCCGCCGCAGGGCAAGTGGCTCCGGCACGTGTCAATCACGGTCCAGAGGCCGGGCCATGTGGACTCGCTTCCAGGGCCCAGGCGGGTGCGTGTGGACGCCACCATGAGCTGAGAAAGACCCGTGATGGCCCTTGGCACCCCGAGGTCAGCGGCCGGCGGAGCCCAGCCACACGCGCCCTGTCTGGGCCCTTCCATTAGAGCGTTCTGACCGGTGCCACAGAAAAGCCGCAGCATCTTCACCTGCTTCGTGTTTCCTGAACTCGCACATTAGAGCCAAGAAAGGTCTTGCCTCTTACAGTATCTGCATCAGTTTCATTAGCACCTAAGATATTACAAAAATAAATAACTTTAAGCCACTCATCTCTGCTTTGCAATTTGCTTATTTAAAACCATTATGTTGCTTTGGGGAGCAAAGACCAAGTTCGTGTAAGTTTTTTTTCCCTTCTGGGCTTCTTAAACTTAGTGAAGTTGGAGTTTCTAAACCAGCTCAACAAACAGAATAAAACACTTTCCCGTCCAGCATCTCCATGGCGAGTGTGGACGTGTGTGTCATCACACAGGCTCAAAAACAGGAGCTGCCCGCCCTCACCTGCCCTCACCTGTCCTCACCTGCCCTCACCTGGCCAAACCTGCCCTCACCTGCCCTCGCTGGCCCGGTTTCTGCCAAGGGAGGAGGGCAGGAGGGCAGGAGGGGAGAGGAAGGGGGAGGACAAGGAGAATGGGGTAGGGATCAGAAATCAAAGGTTAAATCCGAATTTTTTAGTCCAGTGAATTTCCATCTCACTTCCTGACCACGGAAACCGAGTCGAGATGGACAGACGCGGCCGCCGCGGCACCGGCCACCTGCGCTGACAGCCCCTCAAGGCCGCGCAGGGCCTCAGGCCACCGGGCAGGCCCCCGACGCCCACAGAGTGGCCACAAGTGCTCCTGGCACGAAATGGAAACACTCACACTCACACTCACTCTTCAAACTGGCAAAGCAAAGGGGAGTCCGGAAAAGACGCTCAGAAAACCCCACATGCCTAAGCTTCGCCCAGCAGCTTTCACTTGGCTAGAACCGTCCCTCTGACGGCCTCTCCCGCCCCGGCCACTCAGCATCTGCCTTCAGCTGACCACGCGGCCTAAAATGCCCGCTTCCCCGGGACTGGGGAGCCAATGCCGGCCTTGGAAGGCTGCTGCAGCCTCCTGGGGCAGGGTCTGAGCTGGGGAGGGCCCTGGCTCGAAGCCGCCACCACCCTCCAGCCGCAAAGGGGCTGGTTCGCTTCCGTGCGGGACAAGCCAACAAGCAGAGCCCGGACTGGACCCAGCAGCCTCCCAGGGCCCTCCCCTAGCTCCATCCCGCTGGAGCGAATGGCCGCGAGCGGGAAGCCCAGCGCAGGCGGGCAGGCAGCACCCCGTGGAGCAGCAGAACAATCCCTCTCCCAGACCGACTCAGGCTCAACGCAAGGAAAGCAGCTAGGAGGGCAGGGCGGGTGGGGTGGGGGCTCACCTGGGCCCCCCGGGCCTGTGAACCCCACGCGGCAGCCCTGTCTCTGAGGCCGGGGCAGGAGGCCCGCTCTGCCCCCGGATGGCCGGGCACGGGGCGTGGGGTGTGGGCGGCACCCCGTCCGCCGCGGCCGGCACATCAAACCCGTCTGTGCTGAAGCAAACCAGCCGGTGGCGCGGCCGCGGCCCTCACACTCCGGCCTCTGGGTCAAGGACGTCTCGGGCCTCGCCCCTCTCCACCAAGTGAGCCTACGCAGGACACTGCGACCGGACTCCGCGTCCACATGCCCTCAGGGTCTGGGACCGTCCAGCTTGCAGAGGGAAGCGCACCGGCCGCTTGGAACAGAAGCGGACACAGGGATGCTGGGCAGCTTGTCCCCCGCCTCCCGCCACTGCAGCCCCTCTCGACCATCGGTCACTCAGTGTCTGGTCCGTGAAGGGCCCTGATGAACACTCAGCACCCCTAGACCTGTGGTGACACCCCCGGGCGCAGCACCGGCCCCCCGGATGTTCAGCAGCCGCGGGGCAGACCAGCAGGAGGACCTGCCCCACCAAGCCGCCAAGCCCTTGCCCGCAGGACACCGCCCGCGCCGGCCGCCGGGGACACCTACCGCAGCGTGAAGCGGTCCCGAGAGGAGTTCCTGGCGATGGACACCGGGAAGGTGAGCACGTCTCCGGGCCGCGCGGTGCGGGGCGCGTAGTGGACGGCCACGTGGCGGTCCAGGCGCACCTCCCGCAGGGGGGCCCGGCCGGGGCTCTGGTAGAGGAAGACGCTCCCGATGCGCTGCAGGGGGGGCCCCGACTCGTCCAGGTCGCCCTGGCCCGGCTGGGGCCCGCCGCTCCTCCGCGCGCCCCCCGCGGCGCAGTCCCCGCGCGCGCCCCCAGGCTGCAGGCTGTAGTAGAGCTCCACGGGGCTGCCCTCGGGCGGCGCCCCCACCCTCCGCCGGCCGGCCACCACCGTCGGGGGGCTGAACCAGGCGGCCAGCAGCTCCAGCTCGGCCACGCACAGCCCCAGGGCGCCCTGCAGCCGGCAGCCGGCCCGCACCTCTCTGGTCTCCCGGAAGGCGAAGAGCCGCAGGCAGGGCAGCGCCTCTCCGGGGCCATGCTCGGCCCAGTCCCGGCCCGCCAGGTGGAACAGCACCTGCACGCGCGGCCGGCTCAGGTAGATCTTGTCCCGCAGGATGTGGGCCCGCAGCCGCCAGTTGAGCGGGAACGCGGGGGCGAGCCCGAAGGGGCTGGCGGGCAGCAGCAGGCCGGGGGGCACGGGCTGCTCGGCGGAGAAGGGGCCGTAGCTGGCGCGCAGAACAGGCGGCTGCCGGGCCCTGAGCACGAGGAAGGACTCGACGCGCGACTGCAGGCTGGAGTTGCGCATGATGTCCTGGTCGGCCTCCTTCAGGAAGAAGGCGGCGTCGGCGTGCTGCACGCGGAAGCTCACCGGCAGGTAGGTGGGCAGCAGCGAGAACCGCTGGGTGCTCTCCAGGGCCCCTCGGGTCTCCGTCACTGTCGGGGGAACGGAGGCGGTTAGAAGCGAGGCAGGACCCGCCCGCCCGCGCCCCGCAGCGACCGCCCGCCCGGCCTTGCTGCGCCCCCGTCCGCCCACGCGCCGCCGCCCCGGCCAGCACGGACAGGTGGCACCACACACGGGGCGTCTGGTGCGGGCACCCTCGTGCCCACACTGGTTCTCCTCTTGCTGCCAGGAGAGACCCCCGGGGGCAGAGGGGCTGAGAACACGCAGCCCCAGACAGGCCAGCCGGGCCAAGCCAGCCTCTGGGAGCCCTGAAGGGCAAAGGTGGAGGGACAAGCCACCCCAGGGGACGCAGAGGACAGACACACCGGGCGGGGACACAAGGAGGGGACCCTAGTGGACACCGGGGGCGGGGGCTGGGGCGCCCCCCACCCCCCGCCTCTTCCTGGCTGCACTCTCCCTGGGGAAGATTCCGAAACCTTGTTTACAGCGTGCCTCCTGTTCTGTAGGAGAAACGCAAGGGGGCCACAAAACTCAGCAGCCACTCAGGGCCTCGAGCAACGGCACCCAGCCCGGCTGGTCTCCAGGCGAGGCCCCTCCGCGGTGACCGTGGCTCCGGCCCCACACGCAGGCAGAGAACGGCCTGTCCGGGCTGCCGAGGGGCACGGCCAAGTGGGTCCCGGGTGGGTCCTGGGGCCTCCGTGCCCTGGGCCAGGCCGGTCCTGATGCCCGGAGAGCTGCGGCCTCCGACGGGAGCCGGCCTGGACCGCCGGCCTATGCGCATGCAGGGGAGGCCCTGCCACCGCTCGGGCCGGCCAGCGGGGCAGGGGCAGCGAGGCTAGGCCGGCGCGGGGCCAACGGCGCTGCCACAGGGAGAACGCCCCAGCCCACAGTAAGCAGCCGCTTCTCCCCCAGAACTCAAACGCACGGTCGTGACGCTGCTCCTCAACTCTGCGGGGTGATGCCGCTTTAATGTCTTAAAGAGCCTTCGTGAAAATGCCAAGTTTATGTGAAAGGAGAGGCCACAGTTGCAATGAATCCCTACAAGCCAACATCGACCATTGTCTGTTTGGGGCCCGTTCTATTTCATTTTATTGTTTAGGGTTTATCATTTTTTATCGAGGCAATGCTGGCTGAAGCTGTGCATGGCTTAGGGGGACGGGGTCGCCCTCTCAGATGCACGTCACCGCGCATCCACCTCTGGAGCCCCCAAGCCCTACACCACAGCCCCGGGCCCCTCCCCCACCCCAGGAGCCTCAATTCCACAGCCGGTTTCTGGGGTTTCTGGGTTTAGTCGTGTCTGTTCCTGTGCTTTGTTCCTTTATATTCCACCAGTGGGACAAACCAGCAAGTCACTACAGACTCTGCAAACAAAGATTCGCGCCAGGCCTCGCCCAAGGCGGCGTCTCCCCTTGCACGCTGGACACGGGTGCAGCCGAACACGCGGGCTCCGTCACAGCCGCCCCCACGCAGGGTTTGCGGGGCCGTGCGTCTGGGCGACGACTTAATGTCCAGGAGAGCGGGAGTCCCCCCAGCCCCGCGCCGCATCGCCCGCCCGTCCAGAGTCGGTCCCTGGACCCGAGGAGGCCCCCAGTGCTGAGTTCAGCGCCAGCTTCAGAGCTCACAACGGAGCCACAAACCAAACAGCCCGTGAGAAGCACATGGGCACCGCAGGGCACCGCACCCCTACAGAGACAGCGACAGTGACAGCCTGGCCGGGCACATGTGCGGCAGGGGGCGGAGAGGAGGCAGCTCTCCCTGGGCTGGGCGTGACTGGCAGCGCCCGCAAAGACGCTCTCGCGGCTTCGTGCAAAGCCAGACACGCTTTCAGCAGCCATCACGCGGCTTGGTATTTCCCCAAAGGAGCTGATAATTTATGTCCACATAAAACCTGCGCGAGTGCTGATTGCAGCTTTATACATAACTGCTAACGTGTGGAAGCAAAGAAGACATCCTTCAGGAAACAAGCTGTGGTCCATCCAAACGGTGTCATTCACGCAGAAACGAAACGAGCGGCCACGCCCGAGGAGACCGGGACGCGCAACGCGCCTCACTGAGCCAAGAGGCGCCTCTGAAAAGGCTCCGCGGTGTCGGAGCCCACATACGGGACGTTCTAGAAAAGGCCCGAGAGCGATCGGTAGGGCAGGGCCGAGCAGGGGTCAGTGACCAGGCGGAGAACATGAAGTTGGGGGGCCACCTGCAGGATCGCGTAACGGGGAGCCTGTCACCGCAGTTGACCAAAACCCAGAAAATGTGCAGCCCAGAGCCCGCGGCCTCGTCAGCCCGCTGTGTCAGCACCGCCCGCAGCGGGGACAGCGGTGCAGCAGGGCAGGCGGAACTGCCGCACACTGGCTGTAAGGGCGGAGGTCGTAAAACAACGACCTATTACTTTCAGGGCCCATGACGGGAGAGCCCACCCAAAGGTGAAAGTCCACGACTCCGGGCTCTGCTCCGAGGGCCTGGCTTGTCCCGGGACGCCGCTGGTCCACCCCGTCTCACTCCCGGAAGCCGCCCCGCCCCGAAGTCCCACGCGGAGGGGCCCCGAGGTCCCCGCGGGTGGTCAGCGGCACCTGGATGAGCCACACGACCCGGACGGTTTACAGCCGCCACCCGCACGTGCGTGTGGACGCCACCCGGGCGGGCGTCTCGCCCTCCGCAGGCTGTGCCCAGGTCGGCGCGTGTCCTTCCGCCCTTCGGCCGCCAGCTGGACAGCGGGTGGCTCCGGTCTGGAGCCTGACCGACGCGGCGCCGCGAGCAGCCTGCGAGGCGCAGACGCGTGTCCTGGGACGCCGCCGTGCGGGCCTGCGGCCGGCGAGGAGCGGCCTCCACTCGCCTCCCAGAGGCCCAGGTGACCAGCGCCCCACGTTTTAACCGTCGCGGCACTTGCAGGCCTCGGTGTTTTAAACGTCTGGCTGCGGGACGTCCCCGCTGGCTGAGAGGCAGCAACCTCTCAACTCCCGCGGACCCCAGATGGCCCTGTCGGTGACCGCCCCTCGCCGGCTTTCGACGGGGGCCGACTGTCCGCTGCTGGGTGTCTCTTTACACACCCACGCTGCAAAGCCGCTTGCTGACCACACATGGCAGAGACCCGCGCCTGCCCGTGGCCCCCTGGCCCGGCTCTGACCAGTAGAAATCCTTAAGGCTTCTTGTAATTGCATTTGTCGCTCTTTTCCTTCGCGGCTAGTAATTCCTGTGTCCACGTCTGTATTTCTTTCCAGGTTTTTAATGCATCCGTTTCTGATTTCTGGAAGTTGAGTCCCTTCACTTTTCACACCGCAGGGACACTCCCCAGATAACGCTTCTGGCTGTTCTGCAGGGACTCCCAGATGCATCTTTCCATCCTGCTATTCGTTTGACCCGGAATATTTTATTTCAAGAAAAGTCCCTTCCTCGCTCTCCTGCGGTATCACTATGGCTACAGACGCGGCACCAAGGACACATGGCTGGCACCACGCCTGAGCTCACACCCGGCTCGCCGGCCCTCGGCCTTTGTGCCTGTGTGCTGGGACACCCCCATCTCGTCTCATTCCTAACCGTGGCCCGTGAATGCCCATAACAGATTTTAAAATCAGTTTTCACTGATCTCTGGCTTTTCAGGTTTTCGCTAATATTATCCTATCTCACGAACTTTACTACCAATATTCCCTTTCTTTCTACTTTCTCAGGGATTATCATCTTCTATTTTTTCTTAACTTCATAAAATGGGGGTGAAATTGCTCATTTTCTATCCTTTCCTAGTACCTGCGTGAGTTGTGGCTGCCGCCGGGAAGTCCCAGGTCGTGACGTCACTCCCTCAAACACTGCCCTGCGCCTGGACACAAGGATTGCCCTGACCCATGTTTCCCAAATACCCGGGGGCTTTCCAGGAATCCGTGGCTCTCGAGGGTGGAAAGATGGTCTCTCCGGGGCTCTCTGCGTCGCTGCCATTTTCTTCACTCTTCTGGAATGTATCCTCTTGCTCTCTGAGTCACTGAGAAGCAGGTGTTCAATTCCCCCAGGATGATTATCCTCTGGTTTGACAGCTTTTCTTCTTTAATAGTATGAAGACGTACGGAGACGTGTATATAAACGCAGAATCGCTACGCCCCACAGATAATGCGACACTAAGAAATCTGCAATCTTTCTTTGTCGTAAGAAGTCACTGTCTAATATTTGTGACCATGTGTCTAAAACTCGGGCGCCTGGTAAGGTTTTTCCAGGTTTCCCAGGATCCTTTTCAGTCCTTTCACTCCCCACCTTTGTGGGGATTCCTCTCTCAGATGTGATAATCTCATTATTTGCCATCACTTAGTCGAGCTGTCTAGTCCGGTCACAGTAACACTACCCTGCGGGGCGGTTACTTGGCTTTCTGCTCATCCCCACACTCGCAGACCTCGTTTCTTATGACCGCCCGCCTTCCATCAGGTCAGTCTGGCAATTTTATTATTCAATTCCTTTTCATTAGATTATCAATTATAGTTTTTAACTCTTCTTTAGACATCATTCTAGCCAGCACTACCCTGAATCAGCGATGCACTTCATGTCTCATAACGCGCTGCTCTCAATCACGTCCCGGACCATCGCAGGGCCGCGCTGGGCCTGCCTCCATTTAATCACCCGTCGAGTCTAGCGCTAATCGTTTCTGAGACCAATTTTCCCAGCACTTTAAAGCGCAAACATGGGCTGTCCTCGCTGACAGCGGTCGCCGCTCACCCAGATTGACAGCGTGTCTGCGAGTTCGGGGGTCCGGACAGCACCCCTCACCGCCACCTCTGTGTCTGCTGCAGAGCCATCTCTGTCACAGAAGAGGCTTCGTCGAAGTCTCTCAGAGCTGTCTTCACTGTGGACATCACCCTGGGTGGCCAATGGTGTCGCTCAGCCTGTGAGCCGGGAGGCGGCTCCCCCCCGCTGTCTGCTCCCTCCATGGCTCACTTGGGCGGCTGCGACCGCCCTCCCAGGCCCCGTGCCTCCACCTCTGGCGCCTTTAGACTTCCTGTGTTCAGAAAATGTCCTAAGATGCATGTAGGTGTTGTGTCTCTCTCTGTGTGTGAGGGGGGGTTTATATGTATAGGTGTTGTGTGTAGGTGTGTGTGTGTGTAGGTGTTGTGTGTGTGGGTGTTGTGTGTAGGTGTTATCTGCGCAGTTGTGAGTGTATAGGTGTTGTATGTAGGTGTTGTGTGTACGGGTGTTGTGGGTGTATAGGTGTTGTATGTAGGTGTTGTGTGTATGGGTGTTGTGAGTGTACAGGTGTTGTCTGTGGATGTTGTGTGTGTATGGGTGTTGTATGTAGGTATTGTGTGTGTAGTGTTGTACATATGTAGGTGTTGTGAATGTGTAGCTGTACGTGGTTATTTTATGTAGGTGTTGGCTGTGTAGGTGTTGTGCATGTGTAGGTGTCGTGTGTATGGGTATAGTGAGTGTGTAGGTGTTGTGAGTGTGTAGGTGTCATGAGTGTATGGGTGTTGTGTGTTTACTACACTGGGATCTCACAGTGCACTGGATCTTCCACTCAAGCCCTTCTGAGAGCTTCTCTTTTTTCATTTCTCGGACCCCACCTGGGTATTTTCAAACACCCTGTTTTTCAGTCCATTGATTCGCCCTTCAGCTCTGTTTACTCTTCCACTAAAGCATCTAAATAGAGTTTTTAATTTCAATCACCACATTGTCTGAGTCTAAAATTCCCATTGGGTTCTATTTTTATAGATTCCAGTTCGCTAAATTTTCCTACTTTGCCATCTGTTTACACAGCATATTAATCCCGGTTATTTTAAAGTCTACGTTGAGTGATTCAATCCTAGTGCTGTGTTAACCCCTGTATATTTTATGTTTTTTTCTATTCATCTTGTGTTCTATGTGCCTGGAAAACTCTTGTCACACACCAGGCATTCTGAATAAAGTATGACAGAACACCCAGAGAGAGCATACTTGTCCAGAATAGCTCACTTTGCTTCTGGAAAGCAAGTCGAACTAGGTCATACTGCCCTAATCCGGTAAGGAGTTGAGTTGACGTGAAACTGGATTATAGCCTTCGGGGCAACAGCTGGTTTTCAGTGTTTTTCTTATACTTTAATAAAGCAAAGCCTTCAGAAGATAACACTAAAAAGCTTATTCCTCTGCATAAAATGAACTCTTACTCTTGTCCACCCAGATCCCTGAGATTCTGAAAATTTCTGCTTCCCGAAACCTTTGCTACCACTTTCTTCTCAGCATCTGCATTTTGGCTTTGTTCTCTCCCCCCACCTCTCCTCCTCCCTCCCTCCCTCCTTGCTCCAACTAACTATGAGCAAATGTCCAGGAAAACACCTCAGCATGTGGGTCTTAGCACCGTGTCTCCTTCTTCCTTCCTGACGCCTTGGCTCCTCTGCCTCAATAGCTCTTTAATACATCAAAGCATGCTTTTTGTTGTATTATTCAGCTTTTCTACTTGTTCTCAGTAGGACTCTAGTAGCCTGAAGCAGATATCACATAGTTATAACTGCCTGGAAAAAATGAGGACGCTTAGTTTATAACACAAAATGCAAATGCTATTTCATCAAATCTCAGATCCCATTAATTTTCAGATAAAGCATTATTTTGTGTCCCACTAAGAGACTAAACTTTTTATCACATTTTTTATCCCTTAGAATGTTTATACTTATTGAAAAAAATTTTTAGATATTTACACACAGGAGTGATGAGAATACAAAGTTATGAGCAGTGATGGCAATGTAAGCCCAAATCATAACTGATTTCAGGACACCAGAAATTTTAAGATGTGTGGATCATATGACTCATTCTGACTTCAGAAATAGCATGTAGGAAAAAAGAGTCTTGGAATCAATTAAATGCAGCGTATCCACTTACAGGAAGACTGGAAGAAATTACAATTATGAACAGTTGTTCTGCCTACCTGGTGGGATTTGGGTGCTAATTTTCTCCTTAAACCTTTCCCCCTGAAGTCTTCCATTTCCTATAATTTATTATTTTTAATTAGAATAATAAAATTATGTAAAAAACCATCTCTCTTAATCCAAATATCAAACTGCGTTGTGCAATGTCTTTTCGGTGATCACTTTTCAAACCTGAATTTGAGGCAGATCAGGGGAGAAGAGAGGAGGAGGGGCTTAGCACCCTCCTGGGGGCCCCCCAGGCCAGAGTGGCCATCTCAGGATCAGGGAGGGGGCGGGAATGAGGGGGCGGGGAGCCTTCCAGAAACCCGCTGAGTGAGGGGAGGAAGCCAGAAGGAAGAGCACTGGTTTCTCTTTCGCTCCAGCCTCCATACCTCACGCCCCAGCGCTCAGTATGCAGAGAAAGAACTTCATTAAGTTGCTCTATATTAAAACTAGCAGAGTGTCACAGCTCATATTTTTTTTAAATTGTTTATATTAATGTTTAATTAGTTTGGGGAATAAATAGCTTTTTTAAAAACTCACAATGTTTTCTCCTTCCCCATTTTCCAAGGGCAGGCGTTTCTAGTGAGTCAGTATCCTGTATTTCCTTAAAGATGAGGGACAGAGTAGGAGGGTGAAGGGGCGGAGAGGAAACGGGTGTGGGGGTAGAGGGAGGGGTGTGAACACACCCCCAGAAACGAGCCCCTGCGATCAGTCCATGGGGCAGAGCCCCGGCTGCGTGGTGAGGACCTGGGGGAGGTGAAGGAGCCCCGCCCAGGCCCCCGGTGGCCAGCCCTGGCCGTGGGCAGCTGTCCGGCCTGCTGTGGACAGTGAGGGTGCGTGAGTGTGCCCTTGCCCTCCACACGCCCCTCCCGTGCTCCGAGCCGGTCACAGCAGGACCAGACGACGCTCGGCCTTCCTCGCGCCAGCGGGCTGTCGTGCTGCTGCCTCCTTGGGAAAGCGGCGCCCCAGGCCCCCGCCTTGCGTCCGCCCCAACACCGCCAGGGCCTCCCCGAAGAGCTGGACGTCCCGGGCGGAGAGGACCAGGCCCGCGCGCGTGGCCCCCAGGCTCCCGGGTGAGACTCCCCAGCCCCAGGCGGGAACCAGAGCCGCGGCCAGGCGGAAAGATCCCAGGCCGCAGACGTGCTGTCCGGAGCGGGGCTGGAGGCCAAGGCGCTGGGCAGACGCACGGACGGGCTCGCGGGACCCAGCGCCCTTCGGAGGGGACCTTGTGACCCCGACGTCGCACCGGGGCGCCGCGGGGCCCTTCCCGTCAGCCAGCGGGACTTGGCGGCCCGGGAGCCACCGACGCCCCAACAAGCCAGAGCCCGACCGCTCCCGGCAGCGACAGGGCGGCGCCTCACACGCCGCGTCTGCGCACCCCGCGAGGGCCGCCCGCGGCTCGGGGAGCCTGCGCATGGGTGGCAGGGAAGGCAGCGGCCCGGGGCGCTAGGCGAGGAGGCTGGGCCCCCGCAGCTGCCTCTGAGGGCGGAAGGGGCCAGCCAGGGCCTCTGGAAGCTGGAAGGGGGCACAGCTGCCCTGGAAAGCTCAGAAGGCAGCCCCCCCGACCCCCGCCCTTCCTCGCCCCGCAAGCACGCGGAAGGCACAAGAGCCAAACATGCCCCTGTGCTGGGAGGCGGCTGCCGACCCGGCAGGATGAGGCACCGGGAACACGGCCCCTCGCGCCTGAGCGAGGTCGGTGGCCAAGGGGCCGCCGCTGCCCATCCCTGCCGGGAAGAAGCCGCCACCCCGGCCGCCCTCCCCCTCGGGTCCCTCCTGGCGGCCCTTGGTCTTCCTCCAGGAAAGTGGCAACAGTCTGGATAAAGAGACTGTTCACGAAAGCCACAGTGGTGGCCCCCAGAACTCCCCCTGATGTTTCGGGGTTCGGCCACTCGAAAGGAGCTTCTGCCGCTTTAAACAAAATCCCATTCATCTTTTGAGAATTAGGGCAAATTCCATCTCCTCAGTGGAGCTTTTTCCCAGGCCACACTCAAACTGGCAGTTTTCTCCGAACTTCCCCTGCAATCGCCGTGGGCTCTGCCAAGCCCAGTGCGCCGGCACCGGCGGACAGCACGGCGGAGGCGCCCATCACAGGCCGCGACCCAGGCCGAGCCGTCCCCGCAGGCAAAAGAAAGACCCTCTGGGGGTCTCGTGCCTGAGAAGTGGAAGTGGCTCCAACTAGAGTGAATCAGAAGACCCCCACCTCCATCCACCTCCACGGCCCTTAAGGGCCAAACAAAGGACCAGGCCTGAAGGGTCTGAGCGCTGGCCCTTCACTCTGGGAAAGCCCCCCGCCCCTGCTCAGACCACCCCCCACCGCCCCGCCCCTGCTCAGACACCCCCCACAGTGCAGGTGCAGCGCCCAAGGCATCGCACCGTGGAGGCGGCGCACACAGGACCAGCCGCCAACACACAGTGGCCGGCGCAGCTGAGTCGGCAGGCGGGACCCCAAGCCGAGCCGCCGTGGCGCGTGAGCGCAGCAGAGAAGGGCAACGGTCACCGGCAGGGCGGGCTGGGGCCAGACCCTCCACAGACCCAGCTCAGGGAAACGCAAGTCCCCAGGCGGATACTGCAGCACCCTCCACCCTGGCGCACTGCCAGAGGGCGTGTGGGGGGCGCGGCGCGAAAAAGACGGGGTGAAGGGGGGTCACCGAGGAGGGGGCCACTGGAGAGGGGGCCCCAACAGTGAGGTCAGTGAGACCAAGACAAGGCCTCGAGCATCATGCTCCCACTGAAACCGCGCTGGGCTTTCTATTTGAAAACTGCTTTAAAATTGACCACAAGCCCACCAAGGCAGAGACGCCCCAAGGCTGGAGCCGCCGAGGGCTCATAGGTCCAAGAGAGGCTCAGGTGCAGCCGCCCACGACTGTCACCTGCCAGGGAGCCCTCGATGCCCCCAGCTAGGGCAGGAGCACCCAGCTACCCCACGCGGCGGCCTCACCCCACCTCTCGAGCTACTGGGGGCTCTGCACCTGCCTCCACCGTGTCCCAAGGAAAGACGGCAGCCGCCCCTCTGGAGCGGGCGCACGGCCTCACTTTCCCACAGTCCACACCACTCCCTATTGCCCGATGGCGGTGTCCACTGCCGTTGACATCTGGCCTCTACCACTCTCTTCCTCTCAGACCTGCCTGTCCACTGTCTACTTCACCTCTGCTCCCCGCAGAACGTGAATTTGCAGCATCCAAAAGCCAGGGACCTAGAAACTTCCACCATGAACAAAATAATTTTCAGCAAACAGAACGCAAAGAGCAGTAAAGGGAATTCTCAGTCACCGTGGTCCCCCTGAGGCTGGGAGCTGCCAGAGCTGAGCTGGCGGGGGTTGGCCCCACACCTCTTCCTCATGTCTCCGGTTAAAGCCACACTTCACAACGATCACCAGCCACCCACACACCTGGGGTGAAAAAGACGGACAACCCTCGCCGCCCGTGGGGGCGAGGGGCAGGCCCTCTCCAGCCAGTCACGGCCCCGCTGACCGGCTATTAGTGACCCCGCCAAGCGGATTAAAGGACGCCTGCGCTCATTTTCAAAATCTTACTCAAATCGTCTCAGCCATACTCTGCTACCAAGTACCAGGAAAAATCAATGAGATTAGAGATCTCGCTGCTAAGCCGAGTGGCCGCGCTGTGTGAAGGATGGAATTAAAGGACCACGTGTCCCTGCGGCACAGAGCGGGCTTCGGCTCAGGAGAGGAGGGGCGGGAGGGCGAGGGGGAAGCAGGGAGAGGGGGAGCGATCGGGAGGGAGGGGGAGGCTGCGATTACAGCAAGGTGCATCCAGCGTTTGATGTGGAGGCTGAAACCAGACCCCAGGGACACCCGCAAGAGGAAGCCCCCCTGCCCTGCGCCCCCACACTGCACCCACAGAGAGCTGCAGCGGCGGGTCCGTGCAAGGCCTGTGACCAGCCAGGCCTCCCTGGACGCTGTTCCCGAGCACCCACGGAGCGCGGGCAGCGCGGGCAGCACAGGGCGTGCGTGCCCAGGGGAGGCCAGCTCCGGGAGGGGCCGCAGCCCTTCTGCAGAGGACGCCTCGTCTCGCCCCAGGACCGGGCCCAGGGGACGCCGGCGGGAGGCGGCGGCCTGGCTACAGGAGGCCTGTCTCGAGCCCGCCAGGCCCCAGGCCCACAGCTCTCGACGCAGCTC